>JANEYF010005388.1:0-10702 GCA_029963845.1 Rhamnusium bicolor | reverse complement strand
ATAATAGCACTTCGTTCAGTTACGTATTGCTTTCTGAAAGTGTTTAGTTTTTTTGGATGTGTACTGATTTTGTGAATTTAAATTTTCAAATTATACTTTAGAAAAGAACCAAATTGAACTGCATCTTAATTGAGAGAAAAAGAAAATAAAAGTAAGTAAAATTTGTAAATTAAAATCTGAGCTAGTTTATGGTATAAGGAGCATAAATTTTAATAAACACAAAATTACTTCAATTTTTTACAACACTTTAATAAAACAAATTCAAAATTTTCAAAAATATATATAAATAAATAAAAAATACAAAAAATACAACAATCCTCATTATCACAATATTTTTTAAATACTATATATATATATATACCATATATATATAGGCATATATATTATATATATATATATATATATATATATATATATATATATATATATATATATATATATATATATATATATATATATATATATATATATATATATATATATATATATATATATATATATATATATATATATATATATATATATATATATATATATATATATATATATATATATATATATATATATATATATATATATATATATATATATATATATATATATATATATATATATATATATATATATATATATATATATATATATATATATATATATATATATATATATATATATATATATATATATATATATATATATATATATATATATATATATATATATATATATATATATATATATATATATATATATATATATATATATATATATATATATATATATATATATATATATATATATATATATATATATATATATATATATATATATATATATATATATATATATATATATATATATATATATATATATATATATATATATATATATATATATATATATATATATATATATATATATATATATATATATATATATATATATATATATATATATATATATATATATATATATATATATATATATATATATATATATATATATATATATATATATATATATATATATATATATATATATATATATATATATATATATATATATATATATATATATATATATATATATATATATATATATATATATATATATATATATATATATATATATATATATATATATATATATATATATATATATATATATATATATATATATATATATATATATATATATATATATATATATATATATATATATATATATATATATATATATATATATATATATATATATATATATATATATATATATATATATATATATATATATATATATATATATATTATTATTATTATAAACTATTAAAACCCCTAGAGTAGCCCCACGTTGGGAAACTATGTTTATTATAGACTATTGGGTTTTGTATTAATTTGTGAATAAAATAAAACTGAAATTGAAATTGAAAAATGGATCTTTTACTTACTTTCTTTGTTTTTACTTATTATTTTATAGTTTATAAAAATGTCCTCGGCTAGCTCATGAGACTGTCTCAAGTTGGGTTCCCTGGTTCTGGTCACTTTGATTATAATATGAAATTCTTACCTATTGCTGGCAAATGAATGAAAGGCAATTCTCTACCCAAACAAAACATATAATTTATACACAAATAAACAATGTTACAAACAGATAAATACAATTTTGAAATTTACAGTGCTGAAATTTTTTATTATTGCACGTTTCACCAACCTTAGCTCGAATTTAAAACGAGAACACCCTGTATAGCGCATTCCTCCTTAGTTCTCCTGGATGTCGCTACGTGGCTATTTATGCTGTCATCTGACTGGACTGGTTTGTTGTTTTGAAATAAATGTTGACTCTATCGATGCACAAAACACTTTGCTTTTTAAAAAGAACTATTTCACTTTAAATGCCGATGTGGCATATTTACTTACACTTTACTTTGTTGGTTCACTGTGACACTGGTTGGATTGCTTAAATTACTGACAGGTAAGTTTACATTCTTTACAACATTTCTTGACAATTAAAATAAATAAAAATAACTTCCAGGAACATGGAACATGATAAATTTTCTTTTAACTTATCTCTTTTTCATTTCTAACCTCACAAAACTTTACTTCCAAGCTTTTTTTATCTAGCAGGCCATGCTACAATTTCCGAGGTTAGAGTTTTTAACAAAAGAAGGTAGTACACCCCTTGGAGCACCATCAAAAACTGTTTCTCTGCTCGAAATCGTCCAATTATATGGCTTGATTTCTAATTTACTTGTCAAAATTCAACTTTTTAGCCTACTATGTTTTTTATTAAATTTTTATAAATTTTGTATTTTCTATGTTCCTGTAGCTATGAATGATCCTTATGAAAAACTGTTTGATATTCATTTACAATAAACCCATCTCTTAACATACAATACTCTGGGTTTCAACAAAATTTTCTACACTTCTAACCTAACTTAATTTACACCCATAAATATAGAAATACTGTTTAATATTTAACTCAGAACATATCTATTTTAACAAATAACACAATTTCAAACCCTACCTTACTTATCCTAATACATTGTCACTTATACTAATACAATTTTATTCTGATATGACGTTTTATTCGTAGATCATATACCTTCACCAACATTGATGTCTAGCCAATTAAATACATATTCTGCTGCCCTAAATTCATTTGTAAAATGTCTATGGGATATTGTCCTTGCACCAGGCTGTTAAAAGTCTTAAGTTTACACAAAATTACAGAAGCTGTGAGTGGTTTTACATCTCACTGTTACCTGAACCTTCAAATTCCACCTAATTTGATGGCTGGACACTATTTAACTGTTCCAATCTATGTGATCACCCATGACTAGGTAAATCTTTCACCCCTTTTCTCACTATACAACATATTTTTGTTGCAAAACAAGACATTAATTTATAAGACGTAGCACTGTTTAATGTTCTTGCCATTACTACCTAATAATCTCAATGTTCTCTATATAACTTGTACTTTTGACCCAATTTAACAAAATGTTAATACTTTATATACTTTTCAGCTTAATGACTGAAGAATTTCACCTCAGCAAGCATTTCCAGGCCTGTCTGCGGTTCATAAACATCACTTTTGCAGTTCCTTATCTACCGTACTCTGACTAGTAGATTGTACACAACACAATACCTATACTTTGGTAAGTCTATTACAATTTAAAACTATACAGTTTATTTTCACCATGAAACGATGTGTGTTTCATATTAACATCTCACTTTTAATTAAGTTTTACCTATTTTACATAATCACTGTCCATGTCCTATCTCCCTTAGCCTAAACTTTACCTATTTTACATACTAGTTCTAATATTTGATAATTTTTCAGCTTTCTGACTGTCTTTGGTGCTTTTACAACTACAAATCCTCACTCAACATTGGATCGAACTATCTATTTGGGTTCAACAGAGTTGCTGGCTGAAATCTACACTACGACAACAGTTTTATCCATCGTCCATGTCAGTTAACAAATTTTTATCATACAAACATTTATGTTAACCTATTCTAACCTTATATTAAAATTTTATGTTTGCTTTTATACACAATACTACCCATATTCATTCATCTGCCCGCAAAATTCAAGAAAATCATATTTTACTGTTTTCAAAATCATTTGTTCCTCATATAATGCACACAATAATATCTTCCAATCTATAATTTGTCTCTGTATATGGCTTATTAACTCTGTTTCTTTCAAAATTCATTTTATGAAAGCATATTTTTACTTATAAATAATTCCAACTGTTATTTTACTATAAGTCACCCGATTTATGTTGTTATATTTTATTTTTACTAACTTATGTACCTAGATAAGTCGATATTGTAACAATATATATATATATATATATATATATATATATATATATATATATATATATATATATATATATATATATATATATATATGTATATATATATATATATGTGTATATATATATATATATATATATATATATATATATATATATATATATATATATATATATATATATATATATATATATATATATATATATATATATATATATATATATATATATATATATATATATATATTCTTTTCTTTTCCTCAGGGCCTACTACCACATAAATAATTCTTGGCTACTTGGCCATCTAAAAAAACACCTAGTATGCTATTAGAAAAGTAAACCACTGCGTTTGTGATTTTTACGTCAAAACGTCAGTGTTTTTTGACAATATGAGACAAAAAAATAATAACATGTTTCGGAAACGAATCTGTTTCCTTTTTAAAAGTTTATTTACAGTTCTATGTAAATATCTATGTATGTTTAAGCACTTAAACATACATTTTTGTTTTCTTCATTCATATTATTTACCATTTCTATCATATTTCTTAATTATTATAAACCAAATAAAATTTATTTCATATGTGTAGTAATCAAAATAAAACAAGAAAAGAATGCAACTAATAGAAACGCTGCATTCTTTCCTAGCAGTTTTACTAGGACAAGTTCATTAGGTATGTATTTGTTAATATTTTTTAATCTTTATTATGAAATTAGATAGTATAAATAGAACTTCATTTTTCTTAATAAATCACTTTGAACTAATCTATTGTCTCTCATCAATTACTCCTTTCCAAGCCAGGGAGTTATTACACAACCTGTAAACCCAGACTAGTAATTCTGCTAGTTTTTTTCTACGTTTGGGACGGTGGTCCCATTCAATTCCTCGAACCAACTTGTCACGATTGTACAATGGATATTATATACACATGTGTCAAGTTTCACGCTTGACATTTTACAAAAAAGATAAATCCATAAACTTTGGAAGGAAAGGAAAGGAAATAGGTTCGTTTCCGAAACGTCAAAGAAATATATTATTATAATTTTTTTCGTCTCATATTAGTTGTCAAAAAACACCCTCTGATCTTTTGACGTAAAAGTCACAAGCGCAGAGGTTTATTTTTCCAGTAGCTACTGGATAACTGTGTTTTTTAGATAACCAAGAATTATTTATGTGATAGTAAGCCCCAAGGAAGAAAAAGAAAAATTTAAAGAATGCCTCAAATAACGTTCAGACAATACATATTGTTACATATTACACATACATAGTACTTACCCATTAAGGAGCGCGGGTCTGCGTGATGTTTTACGTCTTCCAGAACTGATACACCATCGCTACTGGATGAGTCTTCCACTAAAAGTGGAGCAGATCGTTGCCTGAAAATAATAAAGTACAATATGTTAGTAGGTAGTCCTTAATCATGAAATAAGGTAGCAGTTCATAATAAATTAGATAATTGTGCGGACATATGTTAGTCTTATACCGTCTAATAATATGAGCGTCATAAATGTACAGAACAGAATGGAGATTTGACTGCGGGTTAAATATAAGTAAGCTTTTGTTCTGTGTCCATTTTTCTTAGCTTACAGCATGAATTTTATTTTATGTTCGGCCTATTGTAATTTAACTTATTAAAATTATTGTTCATTGTGCTTTATGTTTCAAAATTGTTGCATCTCCTCTCAAGTTTAATATAAAAGAGTAAGTATTGGTTTGTACTAATTGATTACATTAATAGTGATTTGTCCTATCTCCATGTCGGCCAATCACATGAGAGAACATATAAGGGTTCTAAATTTTCTTTGATTGATCTGTTTGAAAATAGTCTAAATAAGACAGTAATGTGTTTCACCTTAGTTGTGAAATAATCTTCTAATATAACAGTGCTAACTTTTGCCTCTTTACTTTCCTACCTATTAAAAAATTAACAAATAGTAATAAATACTAAAAGCAAAGTAATACTTAAATACAAGATATCAAAAGTTGTAATCCTGTTAGTACTTAATTGAAAATTAAATTAAGTTGCCACACACACTTCTTGAAGATTCATACAATTTCTATCACACAAAAGAAAAATTAATTCTTAATGGCAAGTGCCCATTAGTAAAAGATTTTTAAATGGAAATCCTTCTTGAGGCAGTCGAGTACACATTCCCAGACCGGTTTCAGGATAAAATTCTCAACAATACGATATAGGTACACTTACTTATATAGGAAACGTCAACAAGGAAGATTTCAGAATCAAAAATATATTTGTCTATTATCTTTAGCACATCTTCAGCCTTCGTTGTTTACATCCTTTGGGCAGGAAATTTCATGGAGGTGGCTATAGTTGACTCCATGGCAATATTGTCTGTCGTTCTGTAAACAAGTGATTTTTCAATTTCAACCACAAATGAGCGACTGGCTTCCTGTCAGTGGTTTGCTTTGCGTCGTTTACCTAAGTTGTGCCCATCGTTTTAACTTAGCTACACCATACCGAAGAGGCACAATATCTCCAGTCCTCGTTATTCACATCCTTTGGATAAGAAATTCAACACAGGTAGCTATAGTTGCCTCCATAAAAATATGTTGTGTCGCCCTGTAAACACAGGGTTATTCAATTGCAACCACAAATGAGCGACTGGCTTCCTGTCAGTGGTTTCCTTTGTATCATTTACCTAACTTGTGCCCATGCTTTCAACTTAGCTCCACCGTGATGAATAGGACAATAGTCCGAATCACATATGTCCGCGGTTGCATCTTTTTTGCGGGCCGTACCCGCTTGATAAAAACATAAAGACAATAAACATTTTCGAAAGGTTGGCAAAATGAAAATGAATTTAACTTAATATATACCACGGGTGTCCCAGATTTAAACGGACATACTCTAGTGGAAAGTAGAGCACACTCAGCTGATTTCAAAACACCCCTATACTTACCGTTGAATGTGAACCGTTTTTGAGATACGGGGTGTTTTATGGTTTTTGCATAGAATTTTAGTCGGCCATATTTTTGAAATGACTGCACATATTTAGTTAAATATTGGTATACATATTATACTCTTTTAGGTTAATAAATAGCTTAAGTAATTTTGGAAAAATTCCAGGACCGACCTCCATTTTTTAATATGGCTCTTAGGGTCGTTAACATCACACTGTATATTATTTTTTGGTAAATGTTAGTAAATTTTTAAAAAGTCTATGGACCAGTTTGTGAAATAATGTCATAATATTTGATGGCACGTTTATGGTTATTCTTCAATAAATTTTCAAAAGTATTGAAAGACTAAATTTGACATTCTACAAATAACACAATCCAGTTGCTAACATCATTGTAGACATCTGGCAAATCAACTGTGCCGTGTACAACGCCGCGAAGCAACTCGTCCCCCGTGAGAGGTCAACCAATCACGGGGGTCGGGAAAGCCAAGCGGCGTGTACAAAAATCGAAGGCAAGATACAGTCGGCCAGACAACACGCTTCTCGGATCCAGAGTGTGGTGGAATATAAGACGACTGGTAGAGTTTTTACTCCCAGGATCCGGCGCATAGCTGCCGGATTAAGACGTCAACACCATACTCTAAATCTGACAGTGATGCTTACCATCAAGCAGCACTGTCTAGATAGAATCCGAGCGCTCATGGCGATAAAGAAAACATTGAAGAGGCGGGTGAGGAGTATGGAACAAAACACTTTGTTCCGTACGAATCCATCCCGCCTCTTTCAAGAGCCACAGCGTGTTGTCGAGAATCCGCCGACTGTAGAAGATGTCGAAACCCTCTGGAAGGGAATCTACGAAACGACGCGTCCATTCAATAGCGACACTCCATCAATTGCACACTTCGAGGCTCTGTGTCACAGACATCTTGAAGAGCCAGAAGAAGTGTGCCCGGCAATCAGTACGGAGGAAGTCCAACAAGCACTTCTTGGTACCAAGAACTTCGCTGCCCCGGGCCCAGACGGCATTAACAACTGGTGGTGGAAGAAATTTCCTTCCACTCACCGCCGTCTGGCGCGAGTTTTCAACTCATGGTTGAACGAGGGGCAGCAGATTCCGGACTGGTTTGTCGAGGGACGTACTGTGCTTATCCCCAAAAAGGGGGATCTTTCCGACCCGAGGAATTATAGGCCGATCACTTGCCTTAACTCCTGCTACAAGATATTTACACGTATCTTGTATGCTAGGACGCTGAGGTCTGTTGATCCGGTCTTCCAGCAGATACACGAACAGCGTGGTGCCAAGAAGGGCATGGCAGGTTGCAAGGACAGCCTGCTGATAGACCGCTGTATTACACAGGATTCTGTGCAATACAAGCGGAATCTATCGATGGCCTGGATTGATTACCGCAAGGCATTTGATACAACATCACATGAGCTATTGTTGTACTTGCTCAAATGTCTTGCAGTACCATCTCCACTAGTGAGATGCATAGAACAGCTGCTGCCGCTCTGGAAGACCCGCTTCACCATAACATGAGGTGCACAGCGGGTCACGACAGAGCAGGTGGCATTTAGGAGAGGAGTTTTCCAGGGTGACTCCCTGAGTCCTCTCCTCTTCTGCATCTCACTGCTGCCGTTGTCTGTTGGGCTCCGCCAAACCCGCGGATATCAATGTGGGCCACCCAGCAACCGGAGGGCATAAGGTCACCCATCTATTTTATATGGATGACCTTAAACTTTATGCCTCCGGAGAGCGTGAACTACAAAACGCTCTTAGGGTGGTCGAAGAATATACGCGGGCAATTGGTATGGAGTTCGGGTTGGACAAATGTGCAGTCGTCCACCTCAAGAGAGGACGATGCGGGGAATTCTCTGATGATGCGCAGCTCGCAGACGGAAGCATCCTAAGACATCTGGATGCCGGAGAGACCTATACATACCTGGGTGTGCAACAAAGGCACATCCAAGATGTGACACAAATAAAGGATTCTCTCCGCGGCAAGTACAGACACCGCCTCCGAAAGATTTGGTCTTCCGAACTTTCGGGGAAGAATAAGGTGTCTGCAACTAATATGCTTGCCGTTCCGATTCTGCTCTACTCCTTCGGAGTAGTAAAGTGGAGGGTAGATGAGCTGCGCCAATTAGACAGAGATACCCGCAAGATGATGAATATTCACAGAAGTATTCATCCTAGATCGTCCGTTCCTCGTGTGTCAGCCCTCCCACGTCAACGGGGGGGCCGAGGACTCTTGAGCCTGGAGTGTACGCATGGCAGAGTAGTACTGAGTATGGCATGTAACATACTCAGGAGCTCAGATCCCCTCTTGCGGTTCGTAAAACATCACGAAACTGTAGGAGTGGGAGCAGGATTATTCAAGGCAGCAAAAAGAGCCGCAGATGAACTCGGTCTCGCATTTGACATCAGGCGAGGAGGCCGGCGAGGTGCTGATGTTGAGTCAGTCACCGAACTTCAGCCAAATCGTCTGAAAGCCCGAATAAGAGCTGCCGAACAGGAAAATCTGTTTCGGCAGCACGTCGATAAACCCCAGCATGGTGTCTTCTATAAGAACATAGAAACACTGGGTTTATCGACCAGGCTGACCTTCGCCTTTCTAAGGTCAGCAGGGCTTAAGTCGGAGACCGAGGGATTCATTATGGCCTGCCAAGATGGTGTTATCAACACCTTGGTCTACCGTAGCCGAGTGTGGCGTGTAGAGGTTCCTGATATCAACTGCAGGACCTGCCATCAGGCGCCGGAATCGCTCATGCACTTACTTTCTGCATGCCCCATATATGCGATTTCGGCCTACATCCACCGACATAACGCGGCTTTACGAGTGCTATACTACCATCTACGGCACTCGTACGGGGTAGACCAGACACCAGTGCTGCCTTACGTCCCCGGAGATATTGAGTCCGTTGTCGAGAACGAGAAATGCCGGATTTACTGGAACTACTCGTTCCCGACTGTCAGGCTAATCCAAGCCAACAAGCCTGACATAGTCCTCCTCGACCATCAACTCAAGGTGATGTATGTTATCGAGTTCTCGGCACCTGCGGAGAAAAACATCACCTTGAAGGAGGAGGAGAAACGGACCAAATATCGCGATCTCCGGTACGAGCTCCAAGTGCTGTACCCAGGCTACTCGGTCAAAATGGTCGTCCTTATTATTGGTGTACTCGGAGGGATAAAGCCTACGCTGCTCTCGGAACTGAAGATCATACCGGCCTGTCGAAAACCAGCCGAGTGGCTGGCAGGTCAAATGCAGAAGGTGGTCATTCTGGGTTCTCTCCGTCTGCTTAGGGCACACGATTCTGGTATCTACAGTCACTAACCCTGCGGGATGTGGGGAGTGGCTGTAGTTGTTGCGCCGGCGCGACTCCCGTGAGGCGTCGGAGGCCACGGGAGGACTGACCGGCATCGGGAAACCGAAAAAAAAAAAAAAAAAAAAAAAGTAATATTTTCCGTTCACTACCCTATATTGAAAATTTAACTCCAAAATTAATGAATTTATTCAAACATTTGGATATTAAAATAGCAAATAAGAACATAAAAACCATATCAACGCTTTATAGTACAATTAAAACTCCCCTTAAGGCAAATGAAAAATCTAATGTTGTATACCGCATTGAATGTAACAATTGTAATGGAGCATACATAGGACAGACATCAAGGACACTAAAAGGTCGTGTAACCTCACATATAAGTGATTGCAAAAGAAATGTTAAATCTTCTGCTTTAGCAGAACATGTTATCAATACATGACATAAAATGAGTTATGAAAATGCCAAAAATTTGATGGTTGAGAATAACTATAAAAAGAGAACTTTCCTTAAAATGTTATATATAAATAAAGAAGAAAATTTTTTGAAATAAAAAATCAAACATAGAAAAATTTAAGCAAGATTTATACTTATATTCTAAAATTAGAGAGAGATAATTATAGATAGTTACCTAAATTC
>JANEYF010005387.1:0-281791 GCA_029963845.1 Rhamnusium bicolor | reverse complement strand
TATCTCATATTTCCCTGTATTTATTCATTATATATATGTATATATATATATATATATATATATATATATATATATATATATTATATATATGTATATATATATATATACAGGGTTATTCACGGAAAGCGGGTATTAGACGTTTCTCGGGATCTGTCGAGTTTAAAATCTGAAAATTCGTATAAAGAGGTTTTTGGGTATGGCGAATTTAACGAAAATATTTTCAACTTTGTGTCACTTCCGCTTATACCGGAAATATCACCAAACTTTGTTATTTTAAATGGAACACCCTGTATATTATTGCATATTTGGATTCCTCATAAAAATTTAGCTTAGGTTTGTGTACCATAATGTAGCCTTAAACCTACTATTTTCCGAGATAATTAATATTTTTGAAAAATGTTGACGGTTTCATCCTTTGGAAAAAATCGATATCTTCTATCATGTTACAGATTAAGAAATTTTCTTTTCAAACTCATACAAGTTCCCTACGGTCTAACTAAAAGTGTCTTTATGTTTTCACAATTTTATACAGGGTGTTTTATTTTCACAGTCAAACATTATTTTAGTTCAAACGTCAAAAAGTCATTTTTTTTAAATGGAACCCCCTGTATATTTTCACAGAATCTAATAGATTATTGAATTCTGCATCAACTGATATTACTATTCCCTATACCTATCTCTTGGTTTTCTCACCATAGACGAATATTTGTAAAATGTACGTACAACATCAGCACTGTTTCAGAATGTCATGTAGAGTAGGCTGCAAATGTAAAAATGTTTTGTTTTTACCAGTGTCAACACCATGTTATTGTTGTGTGCGTAGCGTCATTTACGCGAATTATTAGTGGAAAATAATGGCAAACGTTTATACAAATGCTGTAATATTAGATTTGTTTTCTATTTATGGAAATAATAAGGGAAATAATTAGTAGAACGTTCAGAGAATTCAACGAGAAATACCGACAGTTACCACAAATGACAAACAATAAATTCTGAAGAATCAAGTTAAATTTTTAAAATTTGGCAAAGTTAAAGCCGTAAAGACAATAGCGAAGCCAGTTACAGATACCGAAGTAAATGAGATTAATGTTCTGGCTTACTTTTATGCAAATCCGCATGGATCTATTCCTGGTGCTAGTTGAGATTTAGGAATTTCATATTGGTCTATTCAACGAATTCTAAAGAAGCATAAGGTGCATAACTTTCTGTACCAAAAAGTACAATCATTGAAACCTGAAGATTTTCGGAAAAGAACTGATTTCTGTGAGCAGATGATCGTACGTCTTCAAGAAAATCCTGATTCTTTTAAAAGGATTTTTGGACTGATGAGGCTAAATTTTCCAAAGAAGGAATTATTAACAGGCGAAATTTGCACAACTGGGCACAACAAAATCCTCATGTGGTACGGGAATCGAATTTCCAGACCAAATTTAGTTTTACCGTTTTCTGCTTATTAGTAGATAACACTTTTAAGTATCATATCTACGAGGTAAATTTAAATAGTAACAAATACATGGACACCTTGAGAACAGTAGTTGAAACGTTTATTGATAGTTTGTCCCTAAATATTTATAATTCTATGTATTATCAAATGGATGGTTGCGGCCCACATAATACACGGGAAGTGTATGACGAATTAGTAGCATTGTTCGAAGATAGGTGGTTTGGATACCGAGAACCTTGGAGATGGCCAGCAAGGTCCCCTGATTTGACTCCTTTAGACTTTTACCTTTGGGGTACAATCAAAAATATTGTTTATGCCACCCCGGTTACTTCCAAAGAAGATCTAAAGAATAGAGTACGGGCTGCATTTCAGCAATTAGAATCCCACGAAATTCGCCGAGCCACGGTAAGTGCCGTAAATCGCAGAATATTGGCTTGTTTGGAGCAAAATGGAAGGTATTTTGAACAGTTGCTGCATTAAATATTTATTCAATGTATTTGTTAATTTTGTAAATTTTTATAAATCTAATAATAAAATGATCTTTTGTTTTTGATGTTTATTGATTTTGTTTTCTTGATAACTAACAAATAATTATCAACTATCCACATGATTATACTCCTTTATGATAAGAAAGAAAGCATGTTATAACTTGTGTTGCTTAGTAACAAACAGTGCTTTGTATGTACATTTTACAAATATTCGTCTATGGTGCGAAAACCAAGAGAGATAGGTATAGGGAATGGTAATATCAGTCGATGCAGAATTCAATAATCTATTAGATTCTGCAAAAATATACAGGGAGTTCCATTTAAAAAAAATGACTTTTTTGACGTTTGAACTAAAATAATGTTCGACTGTGAAAATAAAACACCCTGTATAACATTGTGAAAACATAAGGACACTTTTAGTTAGACCGTAGGGAACTTGTATGAGTTTGAAAAGAAAATTTCTTAATCTGTAACATGATAGAAGATATCGATTTTTTTCCAAAGGATAGAAACCGTTAAAATTTTTCAAAAATATTAATTATCTCGGAAAATAGTAGGTTTAAGGGTGCATTATGGTACACAAACCCAAGCTAAATTTTTATGAGGAATCCAAATATGCGATAATATACAGGGTATTCCATTTAAAATAACAAAGTTTGGTGATATTTCCGGTATAAGCGGAAGTGACACAAAGTTGAAAATATTTTCGTTAAATTCGCCATACCCAAAAACTCTTTATACGAATTTTCAGATTTTTAAACTCGACAGATCCCGAGAAACGTCTAATACCCGCTTTCCGTGAATAACCCTGTATATATATATATATATATATATATATATATATATATATATATATATATATATATATATATATATATATATATATATATATATATATATATATATATATATATATATATATATATATATATATATATATATATATATATATATATATATATATATATATATATATATATATATATATATATTCTACACAGTTACTAAGGTCAGATGACAATACAATACTCCACCGTTACTTTTGCAAATATGCGGGGTGAAAATTTGAAAAGTCTGCAAAAGTATGATAATAATTTAATGTATAATAATTTAATTAAGGTATGACTAAAAAGTAGAAAATAAAAAAAAAAAAAAAAAAATTTAAACTTGCTTTTCGTAGTCGTACTAAAAAGTAAAAAATAATTTCTTTGTCAAAAGAAAGCTAAAGAAAAAGTCGTGCGCACTTTGTACAATCTGCGTACAATATACAAAGTGCGCAAGCTTTGCTTTACTTGTTTTTTTTTTTGGCAAGGAAATTATTTCTTTTCTTTTTAGTACGACTAAGAAAAAGCAAGTTTTAATTTTTTTTATTTCTTCTTTCTATCTGGCCATATTTGGTAGTATATAAATTTAACTACTCAGAAATAAAACGTAACCTACCAATTGTGCTAAATTAAAATAAATCTGATTGGACTAAAATATACTGCTTATAAAAAATATTGGCGAATGCGTGGAATATTTTTAGATATTTAGTTGAGGTAAGGAAACGATTCAATTGTCAATACACTCAATAATAAAGAATGCACGAAAGGTGTAAAGTTTACGTGACCCACCTTGTATATTGCAAATATCTCGAAAATTGTCAAAGATAAGTAAATATCTAGTATTATACCGGGTGATTCGTAACAACGGGGCCGTAATTCAGGGGCCGAAAATACATCAAAAATAAAGTGTGATTTCTTATACAGATAAAACCACGAAGGGGCCAAATAGGCCATTTGTATGCGCAATTTACGTTTGACCGTTGGCAGCGGAGGGGAATTCACAGTCGCGAAGCGGTATGCACGGCTCATAATTTAAAGTTTTAGTATCATTTCGCCTCAAACCTCGATTACGAGAGACAGAAATAAAAGTGAGTTAGTTATGCAGACAATAAATTTACATTCTGAAAATACTGGAAGTATATCAGCAAGCGAGAAAGCAAATTATTAAATGGCGTCACCAAAATCATACTGTGGGAGAATTATTTGCAGCGACATTTGGAGATAGACCTAACCTCATCTGTCTACGCTGCATAAAATAATTAAAATTTTTGAGCAACTTGGCTGCGTATTTCTCTCCTACACAAGAGGCCTCCTGTCATCGACGATAACAGTGAAGTGCTAGAAATTATGGTTTGCACTACTACCAACTAGAATCCAATATTTCTCAGCAGATAAATTGCTGCGGCAATAGATTCAAGTGCCACGACAATTATACAAATCCTAAAGAAAAATGGATATTATACCTACAAAGTAAAAAAAAACATGAAATTTTTCCCATAAATAATATCCAGCGAATGGAATTTTGCGAAACAGTAATGTAAAAAACAAATGAAGATGAAAATGTTAGCAGGACCGTAGTGCAAAGATGAATCTAACATTCCATTACTGGGTTGACATAATCCATCCAGATTAAGACATTGGTCTAGGGAAAATTTATATCGGCATTTTACAAATGGAATTCTCAAGAATTAAATGTTTTGGGATAAATTTTTAGGGGAAAACATGGTTGTTCCATTCTTCGTAGAAGATAATTTAGGTGGTCCTAAGTACTTGGATTTACTTAAACAACATATTGTTCCAGAAATTCGTCGGATAGCAGAAGAAAGATTTGGTGACATTTGGTTCCAACATGATGGTTATTCGGCCCATAATTACGGTTTAGTTCAAGCATACTTGAACAAAACTTTTCCAAACCATCTAATAAAGGGAACGGGACCATCCTGTGGCCAGTCAGCCGCCAAATCTCATACCAAATGATTTCTTTTTATGGGGTTATTGCAAATCAGCGATTTATTACTTTGAAAATACTTTGGAAGAGTTACAAGTGAAAATCTCGGAGGTTTTTCAAAATATTACACCTAACATGTCATTGAACGTCGGGAATGGCTTTTATAGCAGAATAGGATATTGCCATGCTTCATGAAGGGAGATTTCTTGAACATTTGATTTAATTTTTTATTTTGGAATTCTATTTTTATTTTTATTTTTGGAGCTGCCATTATTTTAGAGAATGTGTTTTATTTTGTATTTGTAGAATCCCTTGTTATTTCGAAAAAGTTAGAAAATTTGTAGAAGCTCTGAAAATTTTCTCATTTCATATTTAACTCTATCTAGGATAAAGTATTGAAATTAGACAAATTTCAAACGTTTCTCCAAGAAGATGTGAAAAATTAATATTCTAAATGAAAGAGCTCTACACCTCAGCACAGTCTAGTTGTCTTTGCACGTTATTGTACTCAAGCGGTTCGGTAATTCTCGGACGTGTGATACATCTTCGGCCAATACTCAATAGATAAAAGTAAAATACGCATAGTAATTGACAGTGTTCGCTCCTCCGTTGCTTATAGTCGAACCCATACACACTGTTTAACTTACCAACAGAAACAGATATCTCCCGTTTATATTATAAAGTTTATTTCATATTTATTTGCAACGTAAAAAATATCGGCTTCTTTGACGACTATAAAGAGATCAAAGAAGCCGACGTTTTTTATGTTGCAAATAAGTTTGAAATAAACTTTATGACTACCTTTGTTTAACAGTATTTTTCTCTGTACACATTGAAACAATTTTTAATTTTGTCATGTTTAAGAAAAATCCTTCCGACTGACAGATAAAATAGATAGAATTAAGAGATATGTATAGTGACATAAATCCAACTGCAACAAAATAATACATATACATATATGCCAAAAGGAAATTTAAAATTTAGAATATGTATTAAAGAAAATATTTGATCTGGGACTCCGCTTTCTACGGCTCTCTAAGCAAAGCTATAATATAAACAGATGAATGGTATTATATTTGAAAAGCAAACCTTTCAACCGTTTAAATTTATAAATCCCAGTCTTTTTTTGTTCCGTTTATGAATAATATAGTATGCATACTTTGTGTTTCAAACCCTTATCGCTATAGCATCCCATCTGTCGCTGATGTGTTTATTGACATACTCAGTATATGTACAGAAAGCTTAAGTCACGAAATATTTAGGACGTGTTGATAAAAATGACAATAAAATAATTGTTTCCTATATCTATGAAAAGTCTAAGATTTTCTTATATGGTAAATACCTATATTTTTAATAGTGTAGATATGAGCATCAACAAGTAATCAGAAAGTTCCTTAGCTAATTGCAGGAAAATGTGTAGCTAATTTTTACTTATTTGCTTTATGCAATTTGTACTTGGTTGGGATTTCACAGAATAAGTGAATGCATTTGTTTTTCTTGAATAACTCAAAAGTTGTTAGTTTTACAATTTCGATAAATAACAGTCAGTGTTTCCAATTGCGATATGCTAAAACTATTAAAGGACTTCATTTTCCCCTATTAGAAAATAAATATGGATATTTTAAATCAGTATTCTTATATAATTCAAAACGTATCTTCTATGTTGGAAGCCAAACCAAGAATATTAATTGAACAAGACAATTGACCACTTTTCGCCAATAGAAATGTTATTACTGGACCATGCCATGAACCGGCACTTTGCAAAACAATTTTAGGTTGGGTTAATCACGGAAATATATCTAAAACCAAGGAAAGAGCAACTCTACTACCAGAGCTGGGACGGGTACAGCTATAATATACTTGAGTACAGAGTACAGAGTACAGAGTACAATTGATTTTTAGCTTCTGAGTACCGAGTACAAGTACTAAAGTAATTGAAAAAGTACTCGAGTACATGTACTCAAGTACAATTTTTCGAGTACTGAATCCTGAGTACAATAATATGGTGCAAGGGGTTGAGCAGGAAAAAATGTTACCTTTAAAAAGTTTCAGTAAAAAAATACACTTTATTTTGACATTTGTAGATATTCATTGACATCTACGATTTAAACAATTACAATATAGTTGCTATGGAAATGAAGTCTGACTTATACAGGCAGATAGTAGATGTACGCTTTTTTTGCACAGAATAGTACATTCATTTTAAAGAATTCATGATGTATAAAATAATACCATATGGTAAAAAAATCGCAGTTTATAAAGTTTGTTGAACTATGTTGTGATGTTTCTTATACGGATAAAACAATTGACTTACTTTCAATCATGCACGTTTTCGATGTAAAGTCGATTACATCCAGTATGATTTAGTATTTAATATACGTAACACAAAGAACATTTACATTGAACATACTAATTATAATAATTAGGAAATTAGTTATAGGTTAGGATGTAGCAGCACAGAATAAGGCAACAGACATCATAACATTGCAAAGAGAACTGATAGACTTCACCTCGGTGAGCTGTATCTCAAGAATCATAAAGCACCAAACTCCAAATTGAGACGCGCAGACGAGCTATCCGTAACGTTTCTCTGTCATTGAAAGTTAGTTCTAGCACGCAACTAAAAATATTGATTATACAATCGAATACTTTTCAAAGTACTCGAGTACTTCTCAAGGTACTGGAGTACTTTTCAATGTACTAGAGTACTTTTCAATGTACTTGAGTACTTTGCGAGGTACTCAAGTACATCATTTTTACTACAAGTACAAGTAAATAAGTTTAGATGGTTCAAGTACGAGTAACAAGTACCTTCGCATGGATGTACTCGGGTACAGAGTACAGAGTACCAGAAACAGTACTTAAGTACCAATATCAAGTACTTATACTCGAGTACGTCCCAGCTCTGTCTACTACAAGATATGTTTGTCACATATATAATAAGGAAAATGACGACTTAGATATTCTTCATTAGGTATCTGGTGAAAGAACAAGAGAAACTATACTCTTTGTATTAAAACCAATGCCTACACCTATGTCTAAATAGGACAGAAGAGCTTAAGGCATTTTAGGTGCCACTATGAAAAGAATAGGTACTAAATTTAAAGGTCGTCATTGGAAAAGTGGTCCATAGTACTTTCTGAAAGCGAGAAAAGTGCATAATCTTTTGTGACGCTACTGAGAATTCGTACGCAACATTAGCTTATACTTTGGAAAACAAAATAGAAATTGATGTCAACTTCATTACTACAAAAACTAGTTCACCAATAAAACCCATCTCTATTTGTAACTAGATCTTTAAACTGCTGTCAAGGGTGCACGACTAGGTAATTTATTAATAAATGTTTTACAATTAAATATTTCATAACTATTTTACTGGATGGAGTCAAAAACAGTCCTTTATTGGATTCGCTCAGAAGCACGAAAATTTAAAGTATTTGAAGTCCAAATATTAGGAGAAATTGAAGAAATAACTAGTAGTTAAAATTAGAGGTACCTATGTCAACAAAAATTTTATCGATGAAGTAACAAAAAAGGACAGATAAAATGAATTTGAGACAAACAGTACGTGGATAACAGTTTCAAAATGTCTTAAACAATATTACCAGCATTGGTCAAAAGGAAAATAAGACGGTCCTAGCCTTAATGAGGATAACGAAAATTTGTTGGAAATCAGGAGTGATATGAATTTATTTGGAAAGTAAACCATTAACTACTCCAGAACTAGAGAGATTTTCCAATTGGAACAGATTTTTACGAGCCATAACGTAGATGCTGAAATTTGTTAAAATTCGCAAGGCAAAAAAGAAAATAATAAATAAACTTGACTTTCAGAAATAAAAATGGCGGAAAATTTACTGTATTGAAAGGTATCTGCTCAACTAGTAGATTTTATATATTTTTACGCATAATGAATGAAGAGAACAAATTATGTGTAGGAGAAAGATTAAACAATTCAAGTATATTAAGTTTGGACACCAAAAAAACCAATAATGTTACTTATAAAATAACAAAATTAATTGTCAAATATTATCATGAAGAAGTTAATCACTATGGAGAGGAATCGGTAGTGTCTTTATTCCAAAAGAGTTAAAAGTATCTGAACAAATTGCCAACGATTGAAAAATAGAAAAGCAATACCTAAAATTTCAATAATGGGACAATTACCCGTATGTTGTCTAGAACCGACTATAGCATCATTTATTAAGTGTGGAATAGACTATTTTGGATATTTTGAAGTTACCATTAAAAGAAGTCATACAAAAATTTATGGTGTTATTTTCAGATGTATGGTTACCCGTGCCATGTGCCTAGAAATAACAGATGATTTAATTACGGATGCATTTGTACAGGTTATTCATTATAAATTACCCACCACTTATCATCGTTATTATTGCCTATAGAAAAAAGTTTTCAAGTTGTGTGTGGTTATGACTGAATTTTGTTAAAGTGCTATCAAAAGTACAGTAGCATGCAGATTTCAGGGGATACAAAAGAATTATATATTTTTTAAATGGGATACCCTGTATATTATTAAATTTTTGGAATGAACCTTTGTTCCTGATTTCAAAAATGTACCATATGTTACCCCTACCATATACCTTTTTGAGTTATTAAACGTCGAATATCTTAGTTAAATTAGTTATTGTAAATATGGAAAAGTTAACATTATTAAAATGAGCTATGAAAATGACAACTATTATGTTTGATAAGTGACATTTCTTTAATGAAATAATCAAAATGGTTTACAGTGAGGAAGAAAAACACCAAATATTTATACAAAATAGATAACAAAGATTTATTTAGGAAATTTAAATGTAAAAAAAATGATATCTCATAAAAAGATGATCGATGTGTCTACCATTATTGTCAATGCATAATTGATAACGACCTCTTATATTTATAATTGCACTGAAAATGGCTTTATTATTTACATTCAGATTGTTTATTTCAAATCGACTCCTGTCTTTAATGACTTGAATAGTATTATTATTATTATTATTATTATTATTGACAATGTCTTTTAGAAATCCCCAAAAAAATTAATCCATAGGGGTCAAATCTGAACTGTTAGGTGGCCATTTAATAAGTCCATTATTTCCTATCCGTATTGGGAATATATTATTCAAATGATCTCGAACGGGTAGGACACTATGCGGAGATGCCCCATCCTGCATCCAAATCATATCATCAAGTTCGGTTTCCGGAAAATTCTGCAAAATAATATTTTCTGCTTCTGGGATAATTATTTCCAGATAGGTAACTCCAGTTAAAGTATAATAATAAAATATGAGCCCAACAATTTTATTTCGGAAAATTCCCACACCAAACGCTAACAGTTTTTCGTCCTGATTTTCTTATTTGTTTTACCAGTCTTTTATGTTGTGCTTGTTTTCCCACGGCCTTCGATTTTTCCTATTAAAAACTTCTGCCGTAGAAAAGGATGATTCATCAGTCCATAATATTTAAGTAAAAAAAATCGGGATCTTCATCCAACTTTTGAATCATCTGGTGGCAAAAGTCCAGCCTTTTCGTTTTATGAGCTTCTGTTAAAACTTGTACGGGTAAAATTTTATATGGTCTGTAGCTGTTATTTTTTAACGTACGTTGGATTTTGGAATAACTTTTACCTAATTGATTGACTGCATTATTTATACTACATTCAGAATTTTCTAAAAAATAATACAATGTTTCAAGAAACTCTATTCGCGCGTAAATATGGATGGGCTTACCTTCAAAATGAAGCAGTATATCTAGCTGTTCTTCCTGGTTTGCTTGACTTACACGCTTTTTTTCTACTAAAACTGAAGGTATTTTTCACCTTTCGGTAAATATTTTTGAATGTATTTTCTGATAGTGTTGGACGATTTAGATACAATACCCTATATGCTCTATTTGCTGCACGTTTATTTTTTATTATTTTGTATATAACAAGTAAATATTTGGACTTTTTCTTCCTCACTGTAAACCATTCTGATTATTTCATTAAAGAAATGTCACTTATCAAACATAATAGTTGTCATTTTTTATAGCTCACTTTAATAATATTAACTTTTCCATATTTACAGTAACTAGTTTAACTAAGATATTCGACGTTTAATAACTCAAAAACGGTATATGGTAGTGATAACATATGATATATTTTTGAAATCAGGAACAAAGGGTCATTCTAAAAATTTAGTAATATACAGGGTGTCCTATTTAGAAAAATATATTGTTTTTTTACATCCCCTGAAATCTGCACGCCACTGTACTTTTGATAGCATTTTAATAAAATTGAGTCATAACCACACAGCTTTTATTTAAAACTTTTTTTAGGCTATACGATATAAGGGGTGGTTAATTTATAATGAATAACCCTGTAGATATTTTTCCGACAATCTGATTGTATACAAAGCTTCCCACAAGAAATTTATAGTGATAATTGTTTCAACTTCAAAGGTACTGAACGAGGACTGAACGAAATGCTTCAAAATTTGGATCAATCTAAAATTACTCAATTTTGAACATTGAAAAATACCCAATGGAAGTATAATTCACTTTTAACACCTCACGTGGGTGGTACTTGGGAAGGACTGATACAATCTGTCAATAGAAATATCAAAGAAGTTTTGAAGTCAAGATATCCAAGAATATATAGTAATGACATTATTTACAGAATGCGAATCTATTATAAATTCCGACCTTTGATTCATATTTCCATGGATTCAGATAATTCTGAAGCTTTGATGATTAGGAGTAATCATTTTTAAATTTAACCTTCTTATTTAGTTTGGTCGTTTGATGAAATAAACGAACAATTATAATTTATAATAAGTAAAATGGATCATGCTCTATTATTTAAACTTATATTCTAAATGGCGGGCTGCTCATAAGTTAGCATTTTGAACGAGATAACTTGCTAAATTTGTTTAGTACAAAATGATTTAAAGACAATAAACAGATTGAATATGGTGACATAGTTATAATGTTTGACCCTAGAAATGTATGGCAAAAATGTAAGATTGGTCAATTATATCCCGCTAAGGATGGAAAAATAAGAATTACCCATGTTGAAAATTCAGATGGTACTGTGTACAGTCGATCAGTATCAAAGTTTAGTGTTTTAGATGTAAACGAGAAAGAAGAGTAATGGTTCCTATTTTTGAAGAAACAATTACTGAGGGTGGGAATGTTGCATAATCAGTATTAGTGTCTTATGTAATTATTAATGTTCAAATATTTTAATTAAAAAAATTATTACTATGACGATGTAATAAAATATTGGACTGACAAAATATTTAATTTTGAATAGATTAACAGCTTTTTGAGCCAGGATTAATTATATAATTTCAATTATAATCAATCGATAGTAAATAATATACAATATATTTATAATTAAAATGATGACCACGATAAAATAAGACTCAATTGAAAATAAGAATTCCTACATCATCTTTTCGTTAATGAGTTTACAATAAAAATTTAACAAATTATTATTTTTTTTTATTTTCAAATAATAATATCATCATACTATTAGCAAGTAACTTATGAGCAGTTAGGTATACCCTAACTTTTTTATATTTTATTTTTAAATAAAAGTAAAATTAAAAAATGGTCAGTTTTAAAATGATATAAGTCCAGACGATAATTGTCTGGTAACACTTGCAGAAGTAAACAGTAAAGAAAATTGGGAATGGAAAAACAAATTTATTTCTAAACTATTGGCATAACTCATCATTCTGAAAAACTTTTTTTAATAATACTTTTTCCCCTCTTTAACGAGTTTACTTTTAAAATTAAATTAGTTTTACGTCTGTCACAAATGCTCTGCAAAATTAGTTTTCAGACTATTTACGTAAAAATATGTATAAGAAAGAAAAAATCGAAGGTACTTTCATCTTTCCATTAATTTTTTTTCGCTTTTTTCAATATGAATATTTATTATTTTAAATGATTTTATATAACATATTTTAAGTCATGGCAGGAAATTAAGTATTTACTGTAAGGTTATTTAATTTTTGCCATTTATAATCTGCAGAAATGGGTGAAGCAAAAGATTACAAATATTAATTTTTCTCTTAAATAAATATTACAGAAACAAATGAAAGAAAAGACAAAAGAAAATAGTTAAATAAATTTTCCGAAAATATAGTTTTCAAAAGATACCTCAAATCCCAATAATTAATTATTAGAAACATTTGTAGAAAATTTATTTAAATTGATTGAGTGTATATAAAATGATTTCTAGAAAAAAATAAAATAATTATTGAGCATTACGTAAGAATCCGTTCAACAGAATACAATAATCCGCCTCGGTTGCAATGTCACCATAACTTTATCAGACAGGCAGACCTCGAAGAACAAAAAGAAAACATCGTTTCAAACCTAATATGATAACAATAACATATACCTATAGTTTCTTACATTTTATACTGTCATTCTTATCTGAATGCGCCAGTATAAAAGTTTTAGGTAGATAATAAATCAAACACGATATTTTAAATACCTTTTATCGCAGAAACTATTAAAACATTTCGTCAATCTAGGAACAAAATTGCATTGGACTAAATAGTAGTATTCTTGGTATCAGAAGCAAAAAAATATTGATAAAAAAATATTGGCTCAAAAAGAAAAATTTTTGTGTTTAAATAATGATTTTGTCCAGATGCAATACAAATAATGAAAATCCTTAGGCCGACATATACAAGATATACCATAATTAAGTAGCTTCCTTCAAAGGGGTGATAGAACTAGAAAAAATAAGTTGAGTTTTGTATATAAACATTTGCCTTAAATCAGTTCATAAGGGAGCTACAACCCATTGAAGGGGTAAGTAGCACATAGTATTTGTCAATAAATTCGGAACGTCTAAAGTTGCAAAAATTAAATTTGGACCATTTATTAATTTCATAACGTTTTGTCAAATTTTTATCTAAATATCATGATTTGTTGGGGTAGTTACAGGAGAGGGGTGATGGTGAATTTTGGCTACAACTTTTTGTCTTATTTCATTTAAACATTTAAAGCGGAAATGGTACTAAATTTCAGTGAAGTCATCATTTTGGAGTGATTTGTATTTTAATAATGCAATACAGGATATATTAATTACATTATACAAATAACTTCAAAACGATGGCTACTATAGAAATTTAGTAAGAACACCCTTTTTTATGCAGTTTTTAACACTGGTGCTTTTTTCTATTTTAAATGTTTAAAAAAAATATATAACAACGAATCATGATATTTAGATAAAAATTTTACAAAATATGTAACATTATTTATATGGCTCCGTAGTCTAAAGGTAACGTACTTGCCTCGAAACCTCGGGGTCCCGGGTTCGATTCCCGGTCAAGGAACTGGGATTTTTTCGGAAAGAGAAATTAATCCCAATATACTCGGATATTGGATATGTGTCCGTTGTCTCTTAATGTGCAACCTTCTCCACACAAAGTTATTCCAGACCTTCAGGGATAAAGGGGGTTGTAATTACATGTGGTGTTATTATTATTATTATTATTATTAATATGAAGTTACTAAATGATCTAAATTTAATTTTTGCAACTTAAGACGTTTCGAATTTAATGCCAAATAGTTCTGTTGTGCTAACCTCTTTTAAGGGGTTGTAGCTCCATTATGAACCGAATTAACGCTTAAGGTTTATAAACAAAACTCATCTTAATTTTTCTAGTCTATCACTCTCTTGAAGGAAGGTACTTAATAGTGGGATGCCCTGTATATGATTTCCGGATGAATGAAAGATGATATACATACATATATCGGCCTAGGAGTTTTCGTTTTTTGTACTCGGATTATAACTGGAGGGAATCATTTTTCTTTTTGGTGAGTCAATATTTTTCAATTTCAATATTTTTTTGTTTCTAATTACTGTATTATATTATATTGATAATATATAATATCGTTTACAATAACTTGATGAAATTAGGAAAATATCTAATAAGGGATGATTAGTATAAATGATCTTAAATGATTGCAAATGCAACATCGTATCGCTCCTAGAAAGAATAAGAGAAAGAAGTGATAATTGTAATATAGCCAATTATCTTGTACATGTAACAATTTGTAGACAATTTTGAGAAATAAGTATTGTTTTCTAAAAAAAGGAGTCTATATAATCGGTTTGAAATATTTTCATAATCAAAGTTTTCATTAGTCGACTGCACCAGTTATTATTGTTTAATACTATGGAAATCAGCGAAACATAGCACGTAAATTAATGGAATTTTCAGTAAAATCAATTATATACAGATGAAAGGCGTCATAATTTAAGGGAAACAATGCTGGTAATTCAACTTCCGGAACTCATTTATACTTCGAATGTAGTTAATGATATTTGTTTTTATTTTAGTTAAAGTTAATTAATAATGTTATTTTGTTTCAGTGCGAAAGTTATACCAGCAATATGAGTTTCTTCAATTCGCTATCGGAATATGTTAGCAATAGTGTGGCAGGATTAAGTTTAAGCCCAAAACGGTAAGTGATTTAAACTTTTATTAATCATGATTTATTTGATTTGTAATATGCTTTTAGTTCCACGGTTTTCATTGAATATTTAACGACACGGTACTGTAGTAAAGCATATTAACTTGAGCTCAATCTGATTATAAATAAATCCTACTAAACTATAAAAAAATGTACAAACGGCAACAAGAAGTTGGATGAATGATTTCGACATGTATCACAATAATGAACTACACTGCTAAAAAATTTGAAACGACTCACTTAAAATTATAGTGAGCTTTGAACCATAATAACGCTTTAACAATTTCTTAAAAAATTTTATTGTAAACCATCACTGTAATTTTCAGGAACGCTCCTTGTTATCCAATTTTTTAAAAAACATATACAGGGTGAAACATAACAACGTGTTTCATTAGTTAAACTTGATACTGTTTAAACCAAATACTTCAATTCTACCTCATATAAAATACAAAGCGTCGACCTAGATATGACTAAAGCGCAGTTTCAATATTTTAACAAGTGTTTGGATAAGAAGGTGGGTAAGTTGTTTCTTCTTACAATGAAATTAGGGAAGCAAAACAAGATTGCTATTCAGTCCAATCTGCTATTGAAATTACCAATACAAGTGGAAATGTCAGGTTACAGGCCCTCCTAGATCACATTGTGTGTCTTGTATTTTAATGATAGATTATATTAATGTGACTAATGTGATGCTTAACGTTGTGTGGCAGTGTGACAGATCCTCAGGGCAAAGTGAATACAAACAGTTGCTTCCGTGAAAATGTCAAGCAATATCAGATGCAAAGTTATTTGTTGCGTCTGGCGTTCCTATCAAACTTGTAGAGAAGTGAACAATTTATTATAGTAAGATTCTACTCCATCTTCTGTACGACATTGTGGGCTAGTTTCGATAGAATTTCATAAAGAAACACCTGAAAACACTAAATGTGTTGTACAAGAAATTGAATTCCAATTCACAGAATTCCCTTCTTTGGTCGAAGAAAATAGCTAGAGCATTTCAGTAAAACATGGAATATTTTTGACTATGGTAGATATATTGATACTCAGATACTTCTTATAGCAGATGATAAAGTGTGCCCGGGCATCATCAAGCATAAACCATAATAATATATTATATGGAAGAGAAGAGAACCCACATGAAATAGTAGAAAAAATTTTTAATATCAATTTTCGATGAACGTACTGATTGAAATTATTGGTGATTTTCTCATTGGGCCCTAATTTTTACCTAAATATATGTTGAGAGGTTTGCTGATAATACATAGAGCTAGCAATATGGTTTATGCATGATGGTGCCCCAGCACACTTTATCATCATTGAGTGTTAATTTCTGGACATTGTATATCCTGATTTTTGGATTGGTCGAGGAGGACCACATTTATGACCTCCTCGATCAACAGATCTTAATCCTCGATTTTAAAATAATTAATTTATACTACATCTGTTGAAAATGAGGATCTACGACCCCAGATTATTAATGCTTGTGCAATAATACGAAACATCCTGGTATGTTCGAACGTATTCGCCTGTCTATGAGAAGCAGTTTTTGTGAATATTCCGTTTTTATGTTGTAGATTCATCTTTTTCTCTCGAAATCCTCGATCTTGATGCATTTTATCGAGATACAACAAGGAACATTTTTTTGGGGCAAATAATACAATTGTCAATGATTTCTGCCCACACATTAATCCTAAATTAATGCTAAAAGAAAATGTGTTTTTACTTTAGTTTCATGCGGATTATCGCCAGCATATTCATGTTCGTTCTGCAAATTTGTTATGCCTTTACTTGTAAAATATGCTCCATCAATGAATACAAAAACCCTTTTGGACTTGGATATTTATTCTCATAGGTAATTTATAAATAAATTCTTTATTTATTTCAAACTCTAATTTCGTATAATTACAGTTTGCACGATTTCAGTAAATTTCCTATGTACTGTGTTGTGTACATAGTAATATTTTGCTTTAATTTATATCATAAAAAGATATTTTACCTGAAATACTACAATAGTTTGCATGACTATAGATAGCGCAATGTGGTTTAATACTATTTACCACATCCATATACATAAAACCACTACTTTTCAAGTTAATTTCCTGCATTTTAGTTTTTAAAAACTAACGACAATATTTTTAATGTTTAGTTGTTTTTCAAAGTCAAAGGGGCAAGAAATAATTTTTAAAATAAATATTTCTGTTTCAAGAACGGAGAATTACATTTATTTCAGCGCGTAAAAAAACCCGCTTATTTAAAATGTGCCATCATTTTTCCTATGTTATCTGAGATATCACACAATATCCCACATTTTTATGGCTATGGTCCTTACATCTTCTAAAATGATTTATCAAGCGTATTTACATTTACAGCATCAGTAAAATGAGTTAATATCTGGCACATATATGTGAAAGAAATAAACATACCGTATTCTGTCTCTTAGAATCAAATCGACTAGAACCTGACACAATTTTAACAAGATTAATCATTTGCATATGCACAAATTTGAACTTTTGATATTAAAAATCCTTACTATCCGCAGCTTAAAAAAGTCTGCAAACAATTTTATTTTTTGTATTTATTTCCATTTTTGTGTCGTAACAAGAGAAATACGGAATTCTCTCGCGCATTGGAAAAACATAGTAAATCACAATAATGAAAATTGTATTAGATGCATAATATGTTCTATTGTCTTTTTTCGTGTTATTCGTATTTATTTCGAAATGATATTCAAAAAGGTTATTGTACTATTCGCCGCAGAAGTCAATTTATTTCCTAGAAAAAACATACATAGTAAATTTAAAATAAAATGGAAAATATCGTTTTTTATTACTTACAACAGTAGAACCTAGTATTTGGGATTAGTTGATTGGCTCTTTGATATCCTATACATAGTTATATATTATACAGGGTTAGTCAATAAGACGTTAGAGATAGAGGCATAGTTCAAAATTTTAATTAAATTGTGAGAAAAAGGATATTTTATAAAAATTACTATCAATTATTCAGGGTGATTCGTAAAAGTGGTAGAAGAAAGAATATATATTTTTTTAAATCGAATGACCCAATTTTTTTTATTGTGTTTGAAAACCATTATAATGGCCTACTCAGCACTAAAATATTTTTAAAATTTGTTGGATGACTAATGAGATAAAAAATATTTTTTTTGGAAAATTAGACGTGCGTTGGTAGTTATCATTTTGAAATTTGATTTTGGACTTATTTTTGAAGATTAATTATTTTTATTTGACGTGGTAGGAATTTATGCCATACTTTAACTATTAGCTAATGTAGAAAATATGTACAATATTTTCATAAAAGCATTGTTAACTTATAAATAATAATCAAACTGCCACAACCCAACTTTTTCAAATATATATAATTTTATGGTTATAACTATTAGCATGACCTATCCGAGAATCTTGTTCAGATTTCTGTAACGAATTGCTTTAAAAAAGTGAAGTTCACATCATATTAATGCACTTTTCTTAGAATAGCTGAAATCCATTTCTTACGCAAGATTTCGGAAAAGAAAACACACGCACTTTCGGCCCCATTTACATAATTTTCTTTACAACGCTATACACTGAATTTATACAGCATGTTTACGAACCTCTATACTGACAAATTAATTAAAAAACAGTAATTATAGCGTGAAAAATCTGAAAAAACAAAGAATAAGCTAAGATGTCCTAATCCATATATAAACACATACAAATAACTGCACTAGCCTAGCAAGTGTGACGTAAGCAGTTACGTTCGGATCAGCACTGGGACCTTGTTTTTTAGGTGGTAAAGCCCTCATGTATTTTTGAGTCATTTCTATCGATACACGTTCTCCCGTGGTATTGCAGAAGATGTACTTTCTTGAGGTACAGCATCTCTCTCTAGTGACAGTCACACAAACGTAGAGGTCTTGAACTGTATTGGCTTCTCTTGAACGATCACTCCTAACCCACTCATGCTAATCCAGTGTTTTGGTATCGTGAAACAAGTCGGGAAATGACACTTTGAGACACCTTGTATTCCGCGATTTTGACTTGAATCATTCCAATGGCCTTATTTCTTTTTTAGGAGTTACCTTTCTCCGTGGCATATCTTAAATAAAAACTAACGTTACTTCGAGTTCACAATCAGAAATACACTAATGGTCGGCTACTGATATCCTGACAACTAGATTAGATGAGTCCTTTAGCCACGAAAAAGGGTAACTTAGAAGTAACAAAAGAAAGTGACACAAGATAACACTTATTTTAAACTATTCTAACCCCAAAACCCAGAAAATATTGTGAAGATTCAATGAGAACGACATTAATAACTATTACATGCAAAAATGCAAGATCACAGTAAGATGATTATACAATTTAGACAGGTTAAAAACAAAGGGGGAACGAATTTACCTGTCTAAGTTTTAAGATCAATAATTTTTAAGAATAGTGTTATTAAATGTTAGAAGCGAACATTATATGAGTTCAGATTTAACGATGGCCACATAGATCCTTGGAGCCCTCCATTACTTAATTCGTGCAAGTATCATAAAGTCTGGTTCCAATTATGAATACAGTTAAAAAGTATATAGTTTAGATCACCAATAGCATCGCTACAACTACATAGTGGACTATGTGTTATTCCAATTTTGTATAAATGAGCTGGAAATCTTCCATGGTTAATTTTGAGCCTGGTTATAGTTGCAACCATGTGTGTGTTTGTTTTTGTATTATTATACCAATAATTGTATGTGCATGTTACATGTAATATTACTTTTGTTTCCATTGAACTGCGATCTTTCTTGCCATTTATTGCTTATTTTTTGTTTAACGGTATAATATACATCACTGCGTTTCAAATCCTCCAAGGTTGTGCAGTTGTAATCCTGAAAATTTCTGGATTTCATTAAATGTGTGCGTGTCTTTTAGTCGATACGAATTTAACTTTGATATTTTTTGTCTATATATTAAAAAATGTCTAGTATAAAAACATTGGTGTCAATTTTCTTCTTTGGTTTTTGTAAGGCAGTAATTACGTATAGGCAATCTATATATACAGTTATGTTTAACAACTCTGTTCTTACTCATTTGAGTGCTGGTGTAATAGCTGTTGCCTCAATAAATTAGGTTTTATTTTTTGGGCCTCCTAATTTTTTGGAGTTTAGAACCGCCCCTGAATTTGAGGACTAAGACTACTATTTAGAAATATGCCTAGAAGTTAACAGCTATCAAAACTGGGATATCATTACCGCATAATTCAATAGAGTGGGATGTTAATGCTCCCTTTCTCGAAAAAAAAAACTACGGTACAGATATTGCGAACCCGTTTTAAGGTGTTTGAGTTCTCTTTCATTTTGGCCAAGTTTAGCGTTTTGAATACAATAAAAAATCATCAGCATACTCGATGCATTTGATATTCAGCGACCATAATTATTATTGATGTATGTCAAAGATATAAATGTTAAATAAAATCGGGTTTAACACTGAACCCTTAGGGAAACCACCACACCAATATTCCTCCAGCAATTGCAATTTTGTATTATTTTATTGAATTGTTTCATGTTTACCTAGTGACGTAAAGAACACCTGTGACATATGTTGAAATGTGTAATAACCTTAACTTTCTTGGAGTAGTTTATTATTTTGAGAGATATATCAAAATGCAGATATTTTCTTTTCGACATTTTTTATTTTCTATCAAGATTTTGATATATATACATATATATATATATATATATATATATATATATATATATATATATATATATATATATATATATAGATATATAGATAGATAGATATATATATTATATATGATTTGAAGGAAACAACTACTCAGCGGGCAAATACCCCCGACCTGCATTGAGATTACACCCCTTCAAATAACCAGACATAGACCGGTTTCGAACTTATTTGTTCTCTTCAGTATGCCAGAGGTTATGGAACAGACAAATGTCAGTGGCCAACCTGCTAGTTATATACTAACTAAGGTAAAGTGAATAGTGGTGAGATGTATGAAACTTCTCATATGGTCTAAATGCTACTATCCGACTGACATCACAGATGTCTCTATGGCGGATAGCGACTTGCGACGCAGCAAGTACCGAGAGCGGCGACCTCTAGCCCAGGTGGACTAAATTATTATTTTCAAATATGATTTGAAGGAAACAACTACTCAGCGGGCAAATACCCCGACCTGCATTGAATTACACCTTATATATATATATATATATATATATATATATATATATATATATATATATATATATATATATATATATATATATATATATATATATATATATATATATATATATATATTGATATATTGAAACCTACTGAGTCTATTCTTACAATTTCTTGAGGGAAGATCTGATGATTACTGTTTCTATTACATTAATCACGCTTTAGTGTATCTAACAATAAGTCTCTAATTCAGGGGAATTTTGACATAGTGAAACCTTTGAATTACTTGACTAATAATAGAAGCAAATATTACAGCTCTAAAACATAACTGTCAACAAAGAACTTGATAATAAAAAGTATTTTACCCTGTTATAGCGCACTCGTAAAATTTGAGACTACTAATTGTGTAATCTTGTTTCGGTAATAGGAATACTTTTAGTCCCTCTGATTCTATTATACTCTCGCTTATTACTTAATAAGCAGAAAATGGTTATAGTGCAAGTGATTTACGGAGAATAACTTATTAAAGCACTTAGCTGATAAGCACAATCGGAGCAATTTAAGGGGTTTTATTCTGTTCACATAATTTGATATAAATTTAGACGGGATATTCTGTAACCAAGATTTTATCTGTTAAATCTTTCTTATTTATTAGGTTTCAGAAATATGGCTTTATCATAAATTTTGTGGCGTCTCCCAAACAAATCACAATAATTTAATTTATTACGATGAAGCCTATGGAGAATCACTCCAAACCACACAAATAAATAAACTGATATACAACTGAAACGGAAAATTGGGAAAATATGATTTAAATTAAAACCTCATAACTTCTAAATTATTTAACTAATTTTCAGTTCGTTTTCAGTTTCTAGAACCTCGTTTTGTTGGCAATCAAAACGTTGCACAGTGGTTGATATGCATAATTTAAGTGGAAATTAATACAATTTTTTAATGGAGCATATTGACGCAAAACCATTTTCATTATTTTTTCAAATAATAGTCCCTTTATTTCTTGCATAGTCAAATCAAATAAATAAATAAGGGTAACAATACTACGATGTTGCATATGCGAAATAAAAACCGATTATAGGTACAGCTGTCTCAATATTATTTTAAGAGTTAACGTCGACAAGGCTTATTTTTTCGAAATATCTGTTTCTTTTAGATGAATTGAGAAATGGTTCATATTCTACCGTAGCCGCGTGTGGCGTGTAGAGGTTCCTGATATCAACTGCAGGACCTGCCATCAGGCACCGGAATCGCTCATGCACTTACTATCTGCATGCCCTATATATGCGATTTCGGCCTACATCCACCGACATAACGCGGCCTTACGAGTGCTATACTACCATCTAAGGCACTCGTACGGGGTAGACCAGACACCAGTGCTGCCTTACGTCCCCGGAGATATTGAGTCCGTTGTCGAGAACGAGAAATGCCGGATTTACTGGAACTACTCGTTCCCGACTGTCAGGCTAATCCAAGCCAACAAGCCTGACATAGTCCTCCTCGACCATCAATTCAAGGTGATGTATGTCATCGAGTTCTCGGCACCTGCGGAGAAAAACATCACCTTGAAGGAGGAGGAGAAACGGACCAAATATCGCGATCTCCGGTACGAGCTCCAAGTGCTGTACCCAGGCTACTCGGTCAAAATGGTCGTCCTTATTATCGGTGTACTCGGAGGGATAAAGCCTACGCTGCTCTCAGAACTGAAGATCATACCGGCCTGCCAAAAATCAGCCGAGTGGCTGGCAGGCCAAATGCAGAAGGCGGTCATTCTGGGTTCTCTCCGTCTGCTTAGGGCACATGATTCTGGTATCTACAGTCACTAACCCTGCGGGATGTGGGGAGTGGCTGTAGTTGATGCGCCGGCGCGACTCCCGTGAGGCGTCGGAGGCCACGGGAGGACTGTCCAGCTTCGGCAACCGAAAAAAAAAATAAAAATTGTCTTTATTAGAAAAATTGTATAATTAATACAATTGTTCTTAAGGCGAAGTCTAAACGAAGATACTCAACCTTATACCTAAAATAACATATTAAATAATCAAGTAAAATAATTATAATGAATTTAAATAAATAAATAAATGACCGTGCAAACATATCTTAATTAAAACTAAAAAAAGAAATGGACGACAATGTGATAAATTAATTTATAATAAATAGATAACAATATAATCAAAACAAAACATTGTGATTGAGTAAATACATTTAAGGAAATGAATCAGAAAAACCTACTGTAAAGAAAAAAAGAATGATTTTGTTTAGTTGCGAAATTTATTTACAGGTAAGTTTTCTAATTTGTCATCAATTAACAGCATAAAGTCACAGAGTTGTATATAAATGAGCATCGAAAACTTGGAAGAGTATAAGGTTAATTTATTTGCAAACCTTAAATTTGAGTTATGATTGTTACATCTAGAAATTAATTTTTCACGAAGGCAAGGAGGTGAAGATGTTACAAGTATTTTGTGCATAAAAACTGATGTATTATATTTGTAAAGATTTTTTTATATTAAGCCAATTAAAGGTGGATTTCTGCAGACACATTTATCATTTATCATTTAAGATTTAACATTTAGCATTTAATATTTATGAATCTCATAACGTAATGAACCAATTTATGCAACATATTTAGCATTTTACATTTTACATTTAAGAGTTGGCAAACTTTTAACTTTTAGATTAAATGATGAAAATTGTACTGCGCATGCATAAACATGTGAGGTTGGGTTACAAATCGCTAACTAAATTATTTATTGGTTGTCATCATCTAGGAACAGAACCTTAAATTTGATGGGATGCTTTTTAAATGATAAGTTATAAATAACCAATGCAAATGCATATTGGCATTCTTAAATCTCCTATTTAAATGCTAAATGTTAAATCTTAAATGATAAACATTAAATGTCTGCATAAATTCACCTTAAGTTCTTTTATTTTATGAGAAATATGGTCAAATTTTCTAAGTCTGAAAATAAATTTGCAACAGCTATTTTGTATTTTTTGTAAACGGTGTTATTTTATCTAAATATGAGAAAAATGCGATGAAGCAATAATTTAATATAGGAAGAACAAGAGTTTAGCAGAGTTTTTTTCTTAATTTGTAGTTTAGAATAGAAATTTTAGTATATAATAATTTTAATGCAACATATGATTTTCTTATCAAAATGAAAACATGCTCATTAAAGCGCATATCATCGTCAAAATTTAAACCAAGATTTTTTGCTTGTTTCACAATAGGGGAGAGGTTCACCTTCCACAGTAATATTAGAACGCACAGTATCCTGTACTCTATTATTAGCAAAACACAAAGCGACACACTTACTTGGATTAAGCTTTAAATTATTGTTTAATGAATATTTGGAAAATGACTAAGTCTGTATTAATTTTATCACAATCAAGATTTGTATGATCAGGGTTGAACGAATATAGCAATTGTGAATCATCTGCATATGATTGGATGTTGGTGTAATTTACGCAGTTAAATAAGTTGGCAGTATAAATTAAGAATAAAATTGATTTCAGAACTGACCCCTGAGGCACTCCTGACGTAATGGAACGAGTGTCGGATAATGTATCATTTAAAGTCACCATTTGCTAGCGGCAACTTAGATATGACCCAAACAAATTTATTGCATTTATGTCAAAACTGTAATAAGCTAATTTCGCACACATTAAGGAGTGGTCGAAAGTGTCAAAAGCTTTCGCAAAGTCTAAAAGGGCAAAAAATATTGTCCGTAATATTTGCAAGAATACTAAAACCTTTTCGAAAACCGGATTGTAAATTAGACATTCCAGCGGCTGAATCAGGCATTTTAGATAAAACATAATGAGACACAGTGGAGCCTAGCCTGACTTGATACCAAAAAAATTATTCGGAGAACATGTAGGTAAGAGAAAAATGAAAAATTCGCTAATTTATGGTAGGCAAAAAATTTCTGAAGATCTTTTTTTCATGCAATCCAGAAAAAATATAAGAGCAGTAGGAAAACGTCGGCCGCTGATGTAAGAATGGCTACAAATGAAATACCAAGAAGAATTTTTTAATTTTATTGCTGAACTTTGCAGTTATTGTTCAATAAATCGAAAATGGTTACAAATAGCCATAGAGATGTACATAAAAAAATGTTTGTTTTTCAATCATCACGTCATCCAAAAATATACCATTTGAAAAAATTGAGAAAATTTAGTTCAAATAGTTGTAAATTTGAAAATTATTTTTGGCCACCCTGTATACTTTTAGGGAAGTGAAAATTGCTGAGTGTCATCACACAGATGTCTCATAACTGGTTCTAACATATTTTTTCTTAAAATCGATAATTGTGACTATAGTGATTTTTTTTAATACACTTTTATTAGCTTCACCTGTATGTTTGTTTATTTGTTTGTTTGTAACCGACTCTTTGGACTCGATTTTGACCCACTTTAAACGGACAGATTTAATTGAAACTTTGTACACTTACGAAGAACCGGTAACAATACAATAATTTGATGTTTATATCATTATCCTGATCAGGATCGCCAGTCCTTTCCTCACGTATCCTCTGCGTGAGAGCAAGAGACTTAATATTGTAAGTATATTCCGTGATTCTCAGTTCGGTCGTTGGCCGAGCGGGCAAGTCTTAGTCGACGCGAAACGACGGACTCCTCGTGAGTTCAAATCCCATGGCTGAAATAAAAATTTTTTTTTTTCAGAAATATCTGTTGGATCGTAATATGTTATAATATCAGCATCAATAAGCAATATAAATATAGTTTAAAAAAAGTACAAAACACGTTTTCATAGCACATCAAACTAAAAAAGTGAAAAATAAATATAGTTTAAAAAAACTAAAAAACACGTTTTTAAAGCACATCAAACTAAAAAGTGAAAAATAATTATTAATATAAACTGAAAACAATAATGAACGAAAAATACTAGTATTATTGTGAAAAAAGCGTGGGGCGCTTTTTGCCATATTTTTCGTATATCGAGCAACCCACGCTTTTTTATAACTTTTTATAACTCTCAGTAACGAAGTGTTTTCGGACTCATATTTATATGAAATTTTCTATTATTTTTGAATAGTGAATCTCCAGCTGAGCGTTTTAGCATATTTTTTTAAACAACTTATATAAGCAACATATGCACACATATGATGGGTCAAGTTTCACGTTCCACATATTTTGCAAAAAGCTAAATACACAATTTTGAGAAGGGAGACAGATTTCGTTTCCAAAATATTAGGGAATTGTATTATTATTTGTATCTCTTATATTAGTTATTTAGCACATTGCTATTCCACTATTCACACACACACACGCACGCACGCACGCACGCACACGCACACGCTCACCCACGCACACGCTGACCCACGCACATGCTCACCTACGCAAACGCTCACCCACGCACACGCTCACCCACGCACATGCTCACCCTCGCACACCCACGCACGCACACCCACTCACGCACATCCACGCACGCACGCACGGACATGGACACACACGCATACACACATGCACGCACACACATACGCACACACGCACACTCGCGCACACGCACACACGCGCTCACGCACACATGCACACACACACATACGCATACAGGCAGAGGCACAGGCATACACATACACCACAACCATTCCCTCCAACATTTGTAAGATACGGCAACTGATACTCGAACTCAGGAGAGATAGACAGTGACTAGCCATCTTCAACCACATAACAGGTTCTAACGACTGTGCTACAGTCTCGGCATTTAAAAAACGCCACCATACATTCATACCCTATCCAGTATTCGAATCCGGGACTGCTTGGTCTCGAGCCTAACGTATAAGCACAGACATACAGACTATAATTTTTAAGCCTATAATTATTAAGAAACTTAATAATTAGAGGCCTGCATTATTTTAACAAGAGACCTATACTGTAACAGAAAGTAACTAAATGTATATCGAGATGTCAAATTTTTCCGGTTTTATAATAATCTTCTCAAGGGTAATGAGCCGGTTAAAGAAAAAGACATTTTTCAAAAATTGCTATTACATAGTCCTTTACCTTTAGTCAACTAATTCGTTTTAAGAATTTTTGGAAATAGGGAACTTTCCTCTGTTATCCATATTATAATATCTATAAGTTTAAAATACCAATTTTTATTTTTTCATCTATTGTCGTTTTACCATAGTTACTTTTCAAGCTTATAAAAAAAATAAATACCAGTTTTAGGTGTAATTCCACTTAGTAAATACGATTTCTATGTAAAATAAAATATTTGCTTTTGGTTATCATAAACAGAAAAAGTTTTAAGACGATTTATAGATTTGTGTTGGGTATCTGACGAAAACGATTTATATTTTTATATCAAACGTGTTTATTTTATTTGCTCTAATACTCCCTAAAAGCCCAATTACAGATTATTGGCCCAGCATGAAACTTCTAGAAGTCCCGCAGGATATGAAGAAGTCCCATGCTGAGTCAATAAGTTCTAACTAATAGTATTAGTATGATAATAAATTTGAAAGTAAACTGATTACTAGACACCGGACAATTTCCGTGGGTGCACGGCCGGTACGGTTAATATAGTTAGTGGCGTAGAAAAGGGGAACGAAACTCAAAATATGAAAAGTGTAGAAACTGACAAATTGCAACCGGCCAACATCTCATATAGTAAAGATGAGCCATATAGAAAGAGCGCAAATGTAAATGTCAACATTAAAAAAAAAATAAAGTTATAATGTTATCAGATGAACCTCGGAAAAACATCCAACTTAAACTTTATAAGTATAACTACAAGTTGAATGCATCTATACAAAAATTAAACGAAATAGTAGAAGGTAGTATATTGTACTGTGAAATCAACACAGAAAATTACAGGATTAATAATCCTGAAATGGGTTGGAACCTTTGATGCGAAGATAACACTGACGTAGTTTTCCACGAAACACCAAAACTCTATATACTGCACTTGCTGTTCCTTCATGTTGTTCGAAGAAATTATCGTTGAATCGAAAACAATTTTGTTTCATGCAAAGTTTAGTGAGTTTAAGATATTCCTTTACTACATCTTGACTGAGATTTTTTAATTCTTGCAAGCGTCGTTCAGTATTTCCAAATTTTAATCAAATTAAAATTTCAATTTCTTCACATATTTCAGATAAAGTTACAATGTTTGCAAAGCAAAAATGGCTGGATTTAGAAATTAAGTATCTGTACAGTAAACGAAGTACGCTTGAATTACAAGCATATGGACTTTCAAAAAGCTTACCTATAAGTTAAATAATTTAGAACATGAACAATCGTATGACGTTCAGAGGAATATGTTTTTATCAATCAACGCGAAATTTATTAAGAAAATGTCGTCACAAAATAAAAACTCAAGATTAATCGTATGTCAAAAGAAAGTGTTCCTCAAAAAGTTCTTAGCATTGTAGAAAATCATATCTCAGAGTCGTTTGATAAAGAAGAAATTAATCTCCTTAACAAGGGATTAAATTTTGCTTTACTTGCCTCTGAAGGCATTTTAGATGAGATTGTTGCTAGTGTTGAAAGTTCATTTCAATACCTTCCTGATTTTTCTAAAGGATTTATCAGAGAAGCTTCCAGAAATCAAATCTCGACAAATATTCTCACTAATGTAAATAGCAAGTCAAAATCTACAAAAGACAGAAAAATTATCAAACGGTTGTGTAAAAAAGATTATTTTTACTTAAAAGCTGATAAGGGCAATAAGGTTGTTATTTTAAATAAAGAGGACTATTATGAAAGGGTAGACAATCTGATTAGTAATGATTCTTATAAAAAACTTTCTAGAAATCCATTATCAAAAATTATTACTGAAGTAAGAAATGTACTTAAATTCCGCAACAACCTTATTACTCTAGCTTTATATAGGAAATTACATGTATCTAACCCAAGTGTACCTAGATTGTACTGCTTGCCTAAGATACATAAGCCAGGAAATTCGGTACGTCCTATTGTTTCAGCAATCGTATCGCCGACTTACCACCTATCAAAATGGTTAACGGAGGAGTTCGAAAATTTAGCTATCATACCATCTAGTTTTTCTGTGATTAATTCCAATGATTTCATTAATAAGGTGAAAAATGTTCAGTTGCAAGAAGATGAAATTTCGATCTCCTTTGCCGTTTGTTCACTGTTGAAATTGAAAACTCTGGACAACTACAATTTTTAGATGTATTAATAATTAGAAATAGTGATAAGTTAGAATTTGACATATACAGGAAAGATACCAGTATTCTAAGATATATTCCTAAGGACTCTCACCATTGTGTCCAACACAAAATGGCGAGATTTAATTTTCTAGTCCATCATCTATTAAGCTTCCCGCTCAATAAGGAGAGGTTTGGAACAGAAAAGATATTGATTAAGGATATAGCTGCGAGTAATAGATATTCTGTAAATTTAATTGATAAAATAATTAGGAAACGAAAGTTTAAAGTCACTTCGAAATTCCTCGACCTTTCAAAATGAAAGAGAAAATCCGAAATTTGTATCGATTCTATTTGATCCTCAAATCACCCGTGGCATTGGTAAGATTTTTAAAGATATAGGTATGACAGTGTTTCATTCGTCGGGAAATAAACTACAACAACTTTTAAGCAATCCAAAAGACAAAATTCAAACAAACGAAAAGTCGGGGATTTACGAAATTAGCTGTAAGGACTGTAATCAAAAGTATGTTGGACAAACTAAACGATCAATTCAAACTAGATTTAAAAAGCATATGGCTCATCTCAAATATGATAGAACAGATAAGTCTAGTGTTACCCAACATGCGTTTGCGAAAAACCATAAAATAGATATTAGCAATTTAAGATTAATTAGGATGTAATAAATACTAGACAGCTGGATGCATTTGAAAGCTCAGAAATCACAAAGTGTAAAAATAGTATGAATAGTGACAGAGGGCCAATTCCCGGAAGCCCGCTTTATTGATTATTGGGTCACGGTTCACCGAATCGTGACAATAGCTTAGGTATAAATAGGGTACATTATTAGTATAAGGTTAGTTTTAATCATCTCCAGATGATGCCAACTTGGATGGCGAAACGCGCGTCGAGTGCAGTATATAATGATTTAGTGTTTCGTGGAAAACTACGTCAGTGTTAGGATTAATAATGACATTTTTAGCTAATGGGTTTCGTATCCACAATCTCTTAATGTAGTTTTAATAGTCGGTTTGGATAAGATTAGTAAAGAAAACCTCAAATTCTCATTTAGTCGACGTTTCGACAAGATTTATTGTCTTCCTCAGGACTAATGAGGTCTTTGGTTTTCAGTCAACATAATCATAATCGTCAAATAAATAAATAACGTCGCTTATAATATCAAAACGTCGACTAAATGAGAATTTGAGGTTTTCTTTACTAGTTTTACTCAAACCGACTAATAAAACTACAAGAATGACATTATTCGCAACGAACTTCACAACTTAATTACCAGAAAGCAGTACGGTCAGAAGAAATCCTTAATATTCATTAAAAGGAATGAGTTATCCGCTCCACAAGGGACACAAATACAAGAGTCAGAACTAATTGATGTTGACGAAGGAGGAGATGATACATATATCAATGAGAATAGCAATGATGCAGAATCCCAAGCAGATTTAACTCGTGAAGACCACGCAAATTTTTTATCGATAGCAGATAATGATTTGTCAAATACTAGGATAGATATAAATAATCAAGACCTTTTTTCATATCCCAGACTATCTCAGTTACAACTAGTGTCCTAGAGATTAAGGCAGGTGAAGAAATGAGTCAGTCGTCTTCAATTAATAATTTGAAACAAACTGCTGACAATGAGCTGAGAAACTTGAACATCAATGGAGGGGTGAATGAATTGGGGTCCTTCACCAAAATATACAGCGTGACATAAATTTATCTTCGACGATAAATGATCAACTATGTGACATAACTAAAGCCTGTAATGTGGTGAGTGCATTCTATTTAAATGTGTAGTACCTCTCAAATAAGATTAATCAAATAAATCTTTTCCTTAACAAATTTAACTTTAACATTCTATGTTTATCAGAGCATTGGTTAAATAAAACCAATATAAAACTATTAAGAGTCTATATCAGATGCAAGTGAAATATAGTCTCGATTTTACCACACCCGACGCAGGCCACGGTGCATATATACAGCTAAACCAAAATTATCGCGGCGAATGTCGAAGGTGGCCGATGTTTTAGTTACAGAACGGCATAGTGGAACATTTCAGATCGGGAGATGTTGACTTATCAGAGGCGGAGTACTAGAGGTTTCGTACGACATAAACCGATGAAAAAGTTGTATTGCGTCAAGCTTATAAGCTAAGCAGTAGCTAACCTTACCCTTCATGCTTCCTTGTCCTGCAATTAATATGTAAAAGCAATAAAAAAAACCCGACATTATTTTATTTACGTTGTTTAAAAATAGCTAAAGAACTAAACAACAAAACAATTAAATCGTTAATCTACAAAAAAATTTTCATTTTACCGTTTCTCATAAATGCATAGTATTATTTTAAAAAATTTTCCTATAAAATGGAAGTATCAATGTGTGTCATATCATTCAACTCAGAATGGAAAAGGCGATGAAGTAATATGAAAAATATATTTGCGTTATTTTAAATTTAAACTCCAATATTTTTATCAAATATGAAAGATTATGATGATGTTACATATATTGCTGAATTCAGAAAGAAATTTTTTTAAATTGTTCTGAATACACAGGATATATCATTTAGAATAAAAAAAATTAAGGCAATTTCCGGTCAAACCGAAAGTAAAAGATATGTATGTGACGCGCATATTTAATCAGTATTCGGAATGTCATATGTCCATTTCCGCATATTAATGCGGGGTGTAATTTTTTTATTTTTCAGTTTTTCGGCGTTTTCTTTTTATTTGACATTCAATTGTTTTTAATTTTCGGATTAGCACATAAGTATAATTTTTGAAGTTTTTTTCCTAGGTTAAAAATACAGCAAAAAAATCGAGTAAGGTGCACTTAAAATGATCACCCTGTACATGAGGTTACTGCACTTAAAATAAATCAAAAATAAAAATTATCATATTCACCTTTCATTGAGCCTTTCATTCTCCATATCAATATATAGAGACGGCAAAATGGGAAAACTTTCATTTATATTAGTCTCTCTACAGAAATTACCGGAAATAAAAGAAAATTATTACTTTTATTAATTTACGAAAAAAATTCAATTTTCACTAGTACTTACTTTTTATATTTTCTCTTTTGGGCTAATGTTCGATTTTTCGGTTTTCTGCTAGGGTATTTACGCTTATGATATGTTTTTATTTTTTCCCATTGTTCTTTCACTGAACTAATAATCACTTTCAATAACACGTCTACTTAGGTGTACACTTGATTTAAAAAAAACTGGTACAACTCTTGTAATCGAAAATCTTAATAGTTTTGTTGTGTGCATATGTCTGTAAATAGGGCTGGCCAGGCATGTCGAGAGGGGGGTGGAGAAGAAGTGATTTACCCCGGACTTGGGTTTTTTGGAGGAGATCGGTTTTCTTTGTGTTTTTAAACTTATTAAACCTTTCTCTTTTATTTTATTCAAATAGAATTTTAAAAAATAATTGGAAAATAACTTTTTCAAAACATTTTCAAGCCTACCATATTATTGTTTAAAAAAATAATATTTGTTACGGATAATTCTACTAATGGTTGTAATTAAAATACTAACTGAATAATGATAATTCTATTTTTTAAAATAAGAACACAAAAATACCACTTGAGATTAAAAAAAATGTAAACAATGCAAACTGAACATAAAAATACAATAAAAAAATAAAATAAATGAACTTCAATTACGTAATACAGAATTAACTAATATTTCAATTATCCCTTCCAATTCTTGGGCATTATTTGGATGGTTATTTAATTTTCTTATATGTTTCACCATTAGTCCCCATACATTGTCAATTGGATTTAAATCCGGACTTTTAGATGGTCACGGTAACAACTCTATGTTTTTATTAAGAAATCATTGCCTGATACGATGGGCCGTATGTATGGAGCAGTTGTCTTGTTGGAAAAAAAAATTATTTTCCGGAAACACCTCTATTACTGACGGCAACATAATATTGTCTAATATTTCAATATGTTTAATGGAATTCAGATGACCACCACTGTTCCAACATACACCTAACCCATTTAGGCTCATCCAAGCCCAGACATTGACTGAAATCCTTCCTAATATTTATGGATCGAAAGTATATTTTTTCGTCGTATCTAGTGGAAGGAGGCCTATATACGCGAACATGTCCATCGTTACAGGATTTAAAAACCTTTTCGTCAGAAAAGACAACTTGTCCCCAGAAGTTTTCATCATTGATTATATAGTTGAGTGCAAAAATAATCCTACCCCGCTTCTTTTCTTCTGAAAGTTTGTATTTTTTAGCCGCTGAACAACTCTTCAAGTTGCTTTGTAGTTTTATTCTTCTGCAAGCAGTAGATACCGAAGCAGGAAAATTTGTCTCTGAAATTGCATTTACTGCAGTCTGAAAAGGGTTTTCTATTAGGTAATTTATAAGATTTTCATCTTCTTGATTATTGCTCTTTCTGGGCCTACCGGAACCAACTTTACGGGATACCGTTTGGTTGGTTTCCCATTGTTTTTTAACACTCATTATCGTGGTTTTACTCACATTGTATTCAGCAGCAAGTCTTCTTATGGACCAACCATCTTCAATTTTACAAACAATTCGAAATTTTTGAATATCTGTTAGATGTCGAACCATTTTTAATAATGACGCCACTGATTAACGTCAAAGTGACATTTGTAAGATTATATCAATCAAAGAACGAATGATTTACATAGCTAAAAGAAAGTGTACCAGTTTTTATTGAAATCAGGTGTACCCACTTTATAACAAATAAGTAAATTTGAGATATCTCTAGAATACACACGCCACTGTTGTTTACGCAATCGCAACGTGGTTCCTAAATGCCTGATTCCCCCTCCCGCAAACGAGTCCATTGTATGCAAGTGCATCCGTGTTTCTGAAATATCATGCGAGATGGCAGCTATTATCGGAATATAGATATGCAGTTTTTAGTTTTCTAATAAATTTATTTTCAACTAATCCAAGAGTTGGGTCACATGAATATAAACGTTACAAACAGTGACTAATGTCGGAATGTTAAAAAATTTGGATACAAAATATTTAAAATGCAGGCGAAAATTTTTTTGACGACTCTAAAAAAAAAAAATTACATTCCGACATTTTATACATATTTTTGAAAAATCTTGTAAAAATCGCACTCAAATCGAGAAGTTTTAAACGAGATATTCGAGATTTATGATTTAATAGGGTATATAAGACTCTTAATATTTCCAGATAGTTTCTTGCCAATTATTTATGTAGAACTACTAATAAACACGAAGGAGTTTATAAAAAACAATACAAAATATAAATCGTTAAGCTTGAACAGCTTTATCAGTGAATTTGACTCGGAATTTTACGGCATTGAGTTACCATGTATAAAAACAACTGTTGTAACCATTTATAGGTCCTGCGTGGGCGAAAACTAATGTCTTATTTCAAAACCTAGAACACTTATTATGCAAACATGTAACAGATATTATAAAGATAATCCTATTGGGCGACTTCAATGTTAACTTCAAATCAAAGTCACATAACCATACTGAACTTATTTGTTTAACGAGTTCTTTTGGCCTTTCAACTACCATTACTGAATTTACCAGAATAATAGCACAAGGTTCCACATGTATTGACAATATCTTGACAAATATCGATAAATATTATTTCAAGGATGAAGTCATAATGGTAACTAAATGTGTAAAGCGCTTGAAGCTAGTTACTCGGTACCGAATATCGATGGTTCAAATTCATTCCGGAGCAAGTTAGAAATTTTATTTGTAATTTGTTTCGGATTAAGATGGATGAAGTAACTGTCGATGCCCTAGAGTGGTTCGAACTCCACGATAAACTGTAGGGTCTCGTCTCTCTTTACTCAACACAAAATCCTAGGATTTTCAGGGAGTTACTTTGGTGACTTGAGAGGTGGTTAAGAAAACATTGACCCATGCGTATCAGACCACCTACGACAATATATCATCCTAAAAGCAAAGGTTAATGTAAAACCACCGATAGGTTTTAAAAGAAATATTAGTAGAACTGGTATTGATGCACTCAAAAACTCTCTCGTAGAAGTTGACTGGAAAATTTTTTAAACTAAATAGAGGAAACCAGGTAAATGCCTTGGCTGAGATTACCTTGTCACTACTTATCAATCTATGGTGGACAAACATCCCTTTAAAAAAATCCAATTTTTAAAACTAACAAACCGCCTATTAGGTATGTGGTATAATGACTACTTAAAAAGTTTTAGAGATAGATTATCTACTGTAAAATTGATAAGTAATGTTAGCAAAAATTCTACTGACTTAAACACATATAATACATTAAAAAAAGAATATAAGCAGCACTAAATAATACCAAGAAAGCAGCTTACAATGAATTCAATATTAGATCTAAAAACAAGTCTAAAGGTAGTTGGCAATTAATAATTTTGAAAGAGATAAAAATATATTTAAACCAATATTGATATATCACAAGACAATTTTAATGATTATTTTACAAGTGTTGCCGATAATATAATAAACATACACTCTGCCTCATTTTTCCTATTTTTTTGTAACAGAAGAGGAGGTACTGAATGTCATAAATTCTTTAAAAAATACCCAATCTCTCGATGCTCATACCTTTAATAGCAATATAATCAAACAGACACGTGACTAGATACTACAACCACTAACCTTACTAATAAATTTAATTTTTGAGACTAGAGTTTTTCCAGACATTTTTAAGTTTTCAAAGGCCTTACCTATCTTTAAAAAAGGGGGACCCTTCGAGCATGGATAACTATTGTCCAATATCTATTATAATTTCTATATTTGTGAAAATTGTTGAAATCATTTTAAAAGACAGATTCACTAGGTATATTGTAACAAATAAGATATTAAATGACTCAAAATTTGGATTTCGGGAAAACACTCGACTACACAAGCTGCCCTAAAAGTTGTGAGTGAGATAGTCGAGGGCTTTGACAGGGTGTGCACACTGCTCTAACACGCATTCGACTGTGTTTCAAACTAAGTTCTTTTAAAAAACTAAACCATTATGGCATAAGAGAGTTAACTCTCTCCGTTTTCAAATCGTATTTAACAAATATCTTTATCTTCATAATGTTTTACCCTCTCATATTGAATTTCTAAACTTTTATCAATTCAAAAATCGACTTAAACAGCACATGTTGCAACACTGTTTTTGTACAGCTAACAAGTATTTGACTCATAGACACTCTGTTAATAGTTAGACAAAACAGCTGGATGCTGGGGACCCTTCGAGCATGGATAACTATTGTCCAATATCTATTATAATTTCTATATTTGTGAAAATTGTTGAAATCATTTCAAAAGATAGATTCACTAGGTATATTGTAACAAATAGGATATTAAATGACTCAAAATTTGGATTTCGGAAAACACTCGACTACACAAGCTGCCCTAAAAGTTGTGAGTGAGATAGTCGAGGGCTTTGACAGGGTGTGCACACTGCTCTAACACGCATTCGACTGTGTTTCAAACTAAATTCTTTTAAAAAACTAAACCATTATGGCATAAGAGAGTTAACTCTCTCCGTTTTCAAATCATCTTTATCTTCATTACCCTCTCATATTGAATTTCTAAACTTTTATCAATTCAAAAATCGACTTAAACAGCACATGTTGCAACACTGTTTTTGTACAGCTAACGAGTATTTGACTCATAGACACTCTGTTAATAGTTAGACAAAACAGCTGGATGCTAGAAAAATTGAGCAAAATCGAATGATTCTTAAATCATAAATGCTGTAAGTACCATAATCGTGTAAAAATGATAAAATATTAAATCTATGGGAGATAGAGGGTTTATGTTCCACCTAGAACACACTACCTCGTAGGATAATTTCCGGCGAATCGAAAAAAATAAGTTCCAACCCCCCTATATGTAATAGGTGATGAGATCCTCAATTTTTACTTCCTTCAACTCAAATTTTCAACAAAATGCTAAATATCTCGGTTCATATGGGGGATACAAGATTAATTTTTTTCCTTAGAAGCCTAACGTCGTGTAGAATTTTTTCCTAGCAAATCGAATAAAATAAGTTCGAACCTCCTATCTGCTATAGGAATTGAAATATTGTATTTTTTGTACTTTCATCACTCATTTTCAATACAAAGTGTTAAATATGTCAAGTCCTGTGGGTATAGAGGTAGAGGGCGTATTGCTGGCAAAGTTTTTGATATATTATCCTGAATTCCACTCGGACGAATTCGTGAGTAAACTGCTAGTTAGTTACTTATAAGTAAAAACCGGATTGAGGTCGATGATAGCAAAAAATAATATTTAGGATTTGCAATAGTTACGAGTCAAGCTGTACATTATATTCCATAATATGACTAATTATCTTCCAACTGCCTCGAGGGTCAGGCACCATTTTTTATATGTTGAGAAACGTAAACATCTCAATAAACGTTTGGTTGGATCTTTCACTATGGTTTATAAAATAAAATTTAACTATGTTTGAGCTTGTATGGCAATAATAGTTAGTGGCCGATATTTTTAACTGTAAATTTACAAAAGTATTAGAGAACTGCTTTTTTTTTTATTTACAACTAATAAAATAGTTTACTAATAATGACGATAACATGGAGAAATCGTTGTATATCGCATGATTAGTATCGTGTAATTCTGATTCCCTCCTTGGAAAAGTCATCCGAGTCATTTTGGTCTTTAATAACTCTGGAACGAAAAAAGCTATCGAGGTGCTGTGTTCGCAGATTAATTTTGACTGACTGCAAGTTTTTTAATAGTATTATCATTTTGTTGTGATAACCGAATATACCGGAAAAAAAATGACCAATTTGCAGGTATTGGATAATTTGTTATTTCAAAAGGAACATCCTGTACTTTTATAGTACAATAGTCAGGTTTCAGAATTTATCAACACAATATATCCAGGGATTAAGATAGACGAGGTCCCGCAGAAAGGCCTGCTCGATCACCGAACTTCACTGGTCTATTGTAATCGACTAACAAACTTCCTTTAAACATTAGCAATGACATCAGGGTTTATCTGACGAATTCCAGCGAATTTTCTCTTTTAGATTTTCTAAATTTGCAAATATTTTAATGTAAACTTTCTTTCTTAAGTAGCCCCGTAGGAAATAGTTCAACGGGTTTAAATCCGGCGATTTAGCTGGTCATTTGATACTGCCTTTTCTACTTATCCACATGTTAAGGAAAGCCTCATTGAAGCAATTTCGAGCACGCGCCGAATAGTGTGCGGGAGCACCAGCTTTTTGAAGAATATTATGGTTATGGGGGGATGTTTGGATCTTCTTCATTTGGAGACAGGATTGCTAGGGCAGCAATTAACTTCTGCTAAAGAAATTGTAAATAAATTACACAGGTCAGGCTGTTTCCAAAAAAGTAACAAATATAAAATTTGAGGAATATTTCTGATTCCAATAATACTTAATTTATTAATACTTAGGCCAATCATTTTATTTCCTGGTAAATTTCTGATAGCTAATAAATCTAATTGAGGGATAAACTGTAATGATGATCTCCCTTTTCATTTCGTTAAATTTAAAAAATTCGTCAACTCTTTTGAGGATTTTACATAAATCAAATATTTGTTGACATATGACAAATTTCGGAGACATGAGTTGATAGATTTCTGATAAGTAATTTGTTCACATAACTATAGAAGAACTCTGTTATCCTGCTGCTAAAATATCTAGAGATGAAAAGAGGCTTGTTTGAGGTATCTGATTGTTAGATATTAACCAGTAAAAAAAACTGGTCCTTAATATACCATTTACATATACAAAAAGTTACCTATTTTTATCGGATTTCAAAAAACTAAAAAAATTTTTATAAAAATTTTTCTAACAGTTATTTTTTTTAATCTTTTTTTTTTTTGAAAAATATAACTTACTGGCAGAGAAATTAAAATTTGATATAAATGTTCACAAAAATTTAAAATAATGTGTCTCCTAAATTGCACTATCACAAAATGTTGTTTGCCTTTAAAAAAATTATCGATGACATCATAACGTTTACAAACATTTTTGAAAACATTTTTTATACATGAAAAAAATAGAGAAATGGATTTATCTGAGCGATTTTTTGTTACTCATTTTGTATCGATTTCATCGAATTTATACATTCTTCATACATTTATATTTGTTCCCGTAGAATAAAATAAGGGTTTAAATCTCATTCGCGACTTTTATGTATCCATAAATATGTGGAAATCAAATTTGTGCCAAGACTTCTACATCTTTATGAGATTCTAACGAGCTATAAAGGTCATATAAAAAAGTAATATTGACAAAAACGTGAAACAAAGAACTCTTAATTGAACGACACCCTAGAGAGTCAAAAATAACGCTTTCGCTGGAATTGCCAGTTTTTTTCAGGTGCAACTCATATTAGCAGAGCATCGATGAAGTAATGGAAAGTTTAAATTAAACGACATTGATTGGACTAAGTAAAAAATAATAAAATAAGTTTACTAGATTAATTAATTTCAATGTGATTAATACAAAAATTAGGTTTCTGCTATTAAGTATTGCAATGATTTAAAAAAATACTCGTTTAATTGAAAAATATATATTATACCTTAAAATGTCTTAGAAAATTAATTATATTATTAGAATAGCATAATAATTTTGAAAATTCAAAATCTTGCCATCGAAAATAGTTTTTTCCGCGTCCTGCGATCTTAGAGGATTCTAGATGAATCACATTGTATATAGTTTTCTAGAATTGTTTGCCCCGAAATATGTAACATATCACATATCTGAATAAAATGGTAGTAAATAAATATTTGCATTCTGCAACCTCTCAGTGCAATTATTATAACCAGTTGTATTTTACATTTATAGTAATGATATTTTGTTATTTAATTTAATAATGGTGAGGAAATAAATCAACAAAAATATGACTACCTCGCATTTATTAATTTACAGTAGGTGAAGACTCTAATTCCCCCATCTCTCTCATTTCATGTTTACTTAACCCTCAACCAAGTAAAACATGTCAAATTCCACTAAGGCATTAATTTGGCTACTTCGTGCCACTCCAACAGCTTCAACTTTGAAACTACTTAGTCACGTTCTATTGACAAGTGCATTATATCTTCTGAAGTTGTTTTATTCCACTTTACCTTTTCACTATTTGAGTTTGATAATAAAACATACAATAAAAAAGAAATATAATAACGTTAAAAATATTTGGTATTTATTATTTTCTAACTTTTACAATACTTATCACAAATAAGTATAACATATATCTTTTTAAACAATTATTTTCCCAGCTATTTGTCAAAACCCTGAAACTTGGATTATAAAAAAGATAATATGCATATTATGCTCAGTACGACTGATTCAATAATGTTATTTCTAATTCCAACTACTCTGTTCAGTAAAACCAAAAAAGCCATTAATTTGTATTACATTAGGATTTACTAAGATTCGTAGTTACTTTCGATGCTTTCTAAGGCCCATATTGACAACACAAAAATGCATAAACACGTGTCGGTGGATGATTTAAAGTTTTGAAGTAATTGTTGAACTGGTGTGTACTTTTGTTTCATTTATTTTTGGTTTTACTAATCAGAGTAGTTAGAATTAAAAATAGCATTACTAAGTCACTCATACTGAACATAATGTGCATATTATCTTTTTTATAATCCCAGGTTTCAGCGTTTTGGCAAATAACCGGCAAAATAATTGTTTAAGAAGATATATGTTATACTTATCTGTGATAAGTATTGTAAAAACTAGAAAATAATAAGGAGCAAAAATTTTTAACGTTATTATATTTCATTTCATTGTATATTTTTTACTTTTACCAAGAAGGTAATATCTAATTTGTTTTAAATTATTCTAACCCTGCGGGGTATTTCCACTATATAATTTCAATTATTATTCTGTTCTCTGAAGCCATTAATATTTATTACAATAGGATTTACTAAGATTCATAGTTACTTTCGAAGCTTTCTAAGAGCCATCTTGACAATGACAAAAATGCAGAAATACGTGTCGGTGGATGTTTTAAAGTTTTGAAGTGATTGTTCAACTGGTGAGTACTTTTATTTTATTTGTAACGTTCTAAACAACAAAATAATATTTTCGTGTGTAACATATCACTTTGGCACCCTTCAGTGAAGCAGCAGTACTTTGAACTTATTAATTACGGTAACGGTCTTCAGCGCCAGTTCCTGTTTTAAAGTGTAGGAACACCACTTTATTCTATTAGGGGTATGATAGAAGCTAGGGTAACTCAGTGAAAAAACGGAATGTCCAGGCGCTCTCTGTGTGAGTGTGTGGTTGTTGGTTGCGTAGCAATGGACAACTACACCTTACCTGCCGAAAATAATTCTCGGTGTACAATCAGATTTATTTACTTATATCTTTGCTTTAAATAAAAGGCAGAAGTTCAACTTCACTTACTATATTTATTTAAGACTGCTTCACTGAAAAAAGAAATAAATAAAAACCAATAAATAAATACAACAGTTGTGTTTTAATGGAATATTGATACTAAGCTATATTACAAGTAAGTAACCAAGTAACCGGGCAAGAGATTACAGTAATGCAAAAACGGTGACCGGTTATATCAACCACAGCTAAGTTACGGAAACTACAACTATGGTATTACTAGCAGCAAACAATAATCAAGCATCTACAAAAGCAGGCAAGCGGTAATTCAAAATAAAGCAAAGTTACGGCAGCTGCTACTACGGGTAATACAGAGAGCGCTTACTGACTATCGTCATTAATGCTCAAGGCGGTATTACTGTAGGCGGTCGGTGCAGCAGGTATGGTCAGTGGTAAGCGGTAATGGAGTACAAGCAAAAAAAATGCAGGAGGTCAGTCCAGGGACAGGTGGTATATATAACTGTTTAATCGCGAGCGTGCTGTATCCTTAGACTAGTTCTTAATGTCCCTTGTTAGGGTTTCTTGCTTACGTGTGGTGGACGGAATGGTTTGTATTCGCGTGCAACTGATGAAATCCTTTTCAGAGATCGAGGTAAAAAGATTTCACCCATACTTTAATACAAATACGACTGAGATGGGACTCTTTTCAGAGATTGAGGTATAAAAGTCCTATCTTTACGTCAATACTCAATAAAATGACAACCGAATATTCCTGATGCTTGTTTACCTATACAGCACAGCCGTTCAGTTTTTCTAACTTGGGTTTGAATTGCAAAACTGTCCCTTAAACTTACTAAACCAGAGATATGCGTGAATGACTACAGTTGTTCAAGGTTAACTTTCGGTAGCTAGTGATAGCTTAGAGTAATCGATTGTCAAATTAACTTCAAGCTTATTTCCTGTACAAATTGACTATAGTAAATACGGGTATCGGACGGAACGGATCATGCATTACCTTCCGAGGCACCTAGTGAGATCCTTTTCACAGATCGAGGCACAAAAAACTCACTGCTGTCACTGCGCGTGCACCTGATGAAATCCTTTTCAGAGATCGAGGTATAAAGATTTCACCGGTACTTTAATGCAACTACGACTGAGACGGGACTCTTTTCAGGGATCGAGATATAAAAGTCCTATCTTTACGTCAATACTCAATAACAATGACAACCGAATAATTCCGATGCTCGTCGTTGATTGGATAATCCAACTTTATCAAATTAATGAAACGCGAAATTTCCCAAATATCTCTGATTTATTCGGACAAAACAATACAGCAGTAAATTCGGACATAAACAGTAAAATGACGGAAATACAAGTAAAAATAGTAAAATGGTCAAAATTTTTCTTACCACTACGTGGTTGCGGAGTGCACTGTAGCTGAGTGCTGTTAACTTGAGCACTCATCGGAGAAGTGATTCTCTCAAGCAGTGTGGGCAGTTTTGTTTCCAATAGATGACGAAAAAGTCACGTGACTTGCGCGAGGAACGGAATTGCGGTTGATGTTGAGGATCAAAATTCTTTAAGCAAGCCGAGCGAAATATGTTTAAACAAATTCCCTGCTTTATTTAATATAATAATAATATAAACAAATGTTTATCAAATATACTAAGGCTGGGAATCGCTTTCCTATAATTTTTAAACTATATTTCCGGAAAGAAATAATTTAAAACGGCCAAGTACTAATGTTTAAAAATAAATCAATTAATAACTTGTTCGGTAAATTATTAAACAAATAGAAACATACTTCTTTACTATGAATAAATGATTTCAACCTGCGTTGAAATCAAACTAAATTGAATTAAACTACTTTCCTCTTACTTGATTGAATACAAACACAATAAAGACGATTTATCATTAGAATAATAAACAAACTAAGATTACTCTGAAATGAAACAGGTTTGAAACAATTATATTAAAGAAATAATTATTATTTCAGATACTGAACTTGAAAAATAAATTTATTTATAAAAATGGTCTTAAAAGAAATATTAACACTAGTTATCGTACGGGTGTACCGAAGTGAACAAACCTACTTACGTCTGATTACAATAGAAAACTATTAACGGAAAGATCACTTCGTTACATATTTATTTTTAGTTTTACTAAACAGAGTAGTTAGAATTAATAATAACATTATTGAGTCAGCCGTACTGAACATAATGTACATTATCTTTTTAATAATCCAAGTTTCAGCATTTTGGCAAATAGCCGGGAAAGTAATTGTTTAAAAAAATATATGTTATACTTATCTGTGATAAGTTTTGTAACAATTTGAAAATAATAATTAGCAAATATTGTTAGCGTTATTATAGTTCATTTCATTGTATATTTTAATCTTTTACTAAGATGAGGATACCTAATTTGTTTTAAATTAATAATAAAAGTAAATGAAAGGAATATTGTCTAATCTTTTCTATTTGAAATAATTTATATTACATTAATCTGAAAACGTCAAAATGTTATTCTGGCTTTTCATCAGACTATAAAAAAAATTTTTATGCATTTCAAGGAGTAAACTTGTTACCTTACTCCATTTTTTCGAAGGCACATTTTTATCGCCGAGGTTACTAGTGGTTCATTGTTGATAAACAAAGAAGTGTTATCATAGAAACGGTTTTTTTATTTAATTTATTTTGGATTTTAAGTTAATAGATATATTAACATTTTTATAACTAACAAAATGAAATAGACGATTAATAGAATCATTTTTAACTGAATCCATTGAATGTTGAATGGAAAGCGCCGTGCAGTATTCGTATGCCTGCATTGTTACGGTCACGGTTGTATTATTTTCAGCAGAATTTTCTGTTATTAATTGATCTTTCAACATACCCCTCACACTATGACCCTTGAGGACATCTATATCCGCCCCCGCATCAGCTAACAAAGATACAGAGGTACGTACGTCTAAAACGTCTGTGTACCAAGAAGCTTCTCGGAGGTTTAGGGAAAAAGCTGTTCTTTATAGGAGAGCTTTTCAAAAGTGTTTTTTTTCCAATTGGCATCGTAGTACAATTATTATTCCCGTACTGTGAATGCTGTGTATTAATTTAACTAACTAACTAACTAACTAACTAACTAACTAACTAACTAACTAACTAACTAACTAACTAACTAACTAACTAACTAACTAACTAACTAACTAACATCCTTTTCAGCATTGAATACATGTTTTAATCTCACCAGAACTACTCTAGCAGTACATGTTCCGTGTGTTTCTGTATCTTTCTTTCTGGTTACAAACTTATTGAAGTCTTTAAACTGTTTTTCATAAATTTTTCTTGACTTAGCTGGCAGCAAATCGAGTGTGGCCTCCTTCGCAGCGTCTTCAGTTTCAGAAGGGATGCAATATTCATCATAACTTTCTAAATTATTCATACTTATTTATTCAACGTTAAAATCAAATACCAGGCACAAAAAAATTACATTAATTTCAAAATAGTTAGGTAATCATGTTTATCATCGTCTGTGTTGTTACAGGCCATTAAACAAATTAGTTTTAATTTCGTTAAGATCTTTATTACTGCACTAGTGTAATAATGAATCCATTAGTGTTTATGCTAACCTCAAAAAACCATTTAACTTTAATTCTTTTGCAAACAAAATTTATAAAATCCAATTGACAGATGTCAGATACCTTATGTCACTTTACCGGGCTAGACCAGTAAATATGTATTTTTCATTCAAAAAATTTACCGAAAATAGTTAACTTTCTAGGTGGTTATAGAAAATAGTTATTTAAGTAACAAGACCAGAAAATGATTCCTTCCTGGGTGAGCTGATAATTTCCAGGGCGAGCCCTTACGAATTCTGAGACACAGTGAGCCCAGTAAAAACATTTTTCGGATGTGTTGCGTACAATATTTTCACTACAACCGTTCTTGCTAATCTCAAAAAACTTTTTAAGACCTTAACAAAATTCATAAAATTCAACTGACCGATGGCAGGCGTTTACTTTCAAAGAAGGCTAGATTAATCATTTTAATTTTATCAGTTACTGTCTTGTCAACCAAAAGTGACAAACGGGGTTGGTAAAGACTTTACCGATCCCTTATGTCACTTCACTTGATTAAACCAGTAGATATATACTTTCCACTCAAAAAATTTACTAAAAACAGTTAATCTTCTAGAAGGTTGCAGAAAAAAAGTGCGAGTGTTAGTGTTACATTCACCATCACTTTCAGTCTCTCCTCTTTATATTAACTTTGTATGTTACCGAACTCGGAAAAAGAACCACAAGGTAAGATATTTTGTCATGTAGTCATGAACATATTTACGCGGTGACATCACCTTGCGTCAACCGTGGAATTGACGTCATTTATCGCTATCTCCCGATCTCTAGTCATTATGGCTTTTAAATTTATATAACTGCATTGAATATGTTATAATAATAATTACGTTTCCTAGCATTGCAGTTGTTAATGTATACCTAGTTTATATCTATTTTCAGTAGAAGAAAATGAAAATGTCATTATCGCACTCGGTAAAATTATTATTAAAATGAAAAATTAAAACCACAGGTAATACAAGTCCCTGTATCCCTAAAGGTACCTCAATGTGCCTTATGCGGGAGAGGGCTACACATTTAGAGACAATGGACACAACCAATATCTGAGTATGCTAGAGTTAATTTCTGGTTTAGAAAAAAATCCTAAGTCCTCGGCCGAGGATCGAACCCGGGACTCCAGGGTGAGAGGCAAGTGTCCTTCACGCTCGACAATGATGGGCTTTTTTAGGTTAGGTTAAATGTCATGAATGTCATTATGGTTATCATAATTAAAACAAAAAATCTAGATATTGTCCTTCAATTTAAAATGCTAAAATAAATATGACAAATGTTCAGGAGGAATGAAAGTAGATATATATTGGACTATTATAGGGGTTTTCGTTTTTTTATTGTAACTGGAGGAAATCATTTCTTAAGTGTAAAAATTTTAATTTTTGATGTCAATATTTTTTAATCTCAATATTTTTTTTGCTTCTAATACTAAGAGCACTGTTATTTAATTCAATGTACTTCTTGCTCCTAGATTGAATGGTTGTTTTAATATGGAAAATGTTTGCCAGTGTTTTTGTTTATACGTAAATCTTTTATACTAGCGCATTTAGATAAGAATGACAGTATAAAATATAAAAAAACTGTAGGTCTTCATTATTATTATTATCTATCATGTTAGGTTTGAAAGGATGTTTATGTAATACCAAATAATTATTTTATTATTTTTTTCTAGAAATGTCAAACCGTCTTTATAGTTCAACTCAGTACATCATTTATATTTAACTCTGCAGGCATCTTCAAAAAACAGAGATATACAATACGAGACGCCAAAATGAATAATGCAACTTGATATCAGAATTGTACATTCGATAAACTTTTTCAAATCTCTCCCGCGATGTAGAGGTTAGCAAATTGTTGCTGTAAGCCTGCGCCAATTCACTAATATCACTTGGAACTTCTGAATCGCTGTTTCTCGCTCATTACGCTATTACGAGCTGCACACACACAAAACGACGCGTTTTGACGTTTTGATATATTTATTGATTGGTTAGTAAGAACATTTTTTGGCCGAATAGAAATCCAATAAAATCCGTCCATTTCTTAGTCACATGTGCGAAAATAACCAATCATAGTAACATTTAACTAAAAGTAACCCATGGTTAGTTATCACTTACATCATAACAAATACTTCATCTGCTCGTTCATTTAATTTTACAAATTGTTGTTTTGATAACTGTACCTTTAATTCATGATATTGTATAAATAATTATATTTTTTTTCGTTTTTTATATAATTATGTTTTTTTTCTCAAAAAAAATAATGTACTTTTAATTAACAATATGGATTAAACATATTAATTATTTCAATTGCAAAAAAAATTTCTCATCGAATGAATCACATGCAAAGAAATATCCGTATAATTTTTCAAATAATGACCCTTAGGCTTGTTGCTTTAAGTAACTGTCGTCCGTCCTCCACCTACAGCGTCGAGCAGTTACTAAGCAACAAGCTATCGGCTCATTATTAGAAAAAATTATATCTGGAAGAGCCCCTTACAGCGCTTGTAGGCTTTCTTGCCTACGCGTCCTGTATATATGCTTTTTCCGAACTTCTTATGAAAATTACTATTTTACAGATACTTTACACTCAAGAATGTATGATTTGTTTGAAAATATGTCAAATTATAAATATATACTCTAAAAATAAATGACCTATGACAATAAATGACATTTTCATTTTACTTACATCTGATAATTTTCAATTAAATTAGCATGCCTCGTGAGAAGAATGAAGTTTCGTTAGTACAATGCTAAATTTCTTAAAGCTAAATTTAATTGGTTGGTTGTCCGTTTGTCAATTACAAATATTAAATGGGATGGAAATTTTAATCAATACTGTTCCTTTCGTTCCCAAGCTATTTCTCGCTAAAATTCTCCTCAAATTATTATCAGACATAATTAGCTGTACGAATTCTTTATAATAAAAATATGTATTCAGTATTGATTTAAGAATACTACAAATATATGTAAAAATAATAAATATATTATTTAAGTAAATTTTCATCAGCTGTGGAAGCATACAAAAGTCCCGATAGTCATCTGCGTTTAAAAAGTAGTTCAAAAAAAATGACATTTCTAACAATAATAATATTTATAGGAATTCTGGGCGACATCCCAGAGACGGGTTAAAATCTAATACTATTTTCGGAAAAACGCGCGACATGATAATAAAATAAATGGTATTTCGAGAATTATATAATTTGTAGGGAAGGACGTATAAACTTGGCGACCATAGCGAGCGACAGCATCTACCTCGACCTTGTATTGTTAACCTGAGATCATTCTGTTCAGTCTGCAAATCATTCTGGTTGAGAGCTGTTGCCTATACGGAGAGTATAAATAGGTTTTTTTATCTCTTTTATTATTATATCTTAGTATTGGAGCATGAGACCCAAGCGATACTTTAAGGCGTAACTATCAAGACTAAATGAAGAAGATTTGCAGAAAAAAAATGCGATTGAAATTTGCGAAAAAAAATTGGAAAAATTCTGAGCCTCCAGGTTTTTTTTTTAGACGATTTGTAAAACATTTGCAAAATATTTTTTCCAGAATTAGGTGGAAAATATAATTGCAGATTTCAAATTTCATAAAAAAATATTGATTTTCTATAAAGTTACACCGTTTTGAAATTTTATTTTAAAATCATTTTTCGCTGCGCAAATTTCAAAAAAGGTGCAGGACAAAATTTAGTGAAAAAACCTGCTTTATGTAATATGTAAAAATATCTTTATGTGAGGGTGGTATCGCAACCATTCTGGGTAGGCGGGAGGTCTGAGGAGGGAATAAGTGAGAGGAAGGTAAAATGTAGGATGTGTTTCAGTCGTTTCGTGTATGACGTAAGTGTTAGTAAGGATCAAGGTATAGGGGGAGGTTTTCGTGAAATAATTGGTGGGTATGTGGAAAGTGGTGATGGTATCGGATGATTGCGATATTATGGGTGAGAGGGGAATTCTGGATACTGGATTTAAGGAATTTTTGGACTGTTTGGATGATATATTCGCGAATTAATGAAATTCGGGTGTTTCTGTGGAGTTGGTAGATTGTTATATATATGTATAGCGGTTTGCGTTAGTCATCAGTCGTAAAAATTAGTTCTGCGTTATCTGGAGACTTTGTATCGGACATCCGACTCCAGGCAACGCAGCCGTCCGTTATTGTAGGTCTGATTACTGTCTTGTATATTAAAAGCTTGTTGTCGACATTTAAGTGTGAGTGGCAATTAACGAGAGGGTGTAGTATGTTCATACACATGTAGAATTTTTTTATTGATTTCATGTAAGCTGTTGAAATGAAAATTTTTAGTCAAAGTGCATGTCAAAATATTTAACAACTTTTTTCTCTTCTATATCCCTCTCGTTAATCTTGAGTGGAGGAAAAGTTTTTATGTTTGTAAACTTTTTAATGATTTTCCAATTAGTGTAGTATGTTACTAGTCTGTCCAGATAATAGCGCAACTTAGTCGTTGCGGTTTAAGCATAGTAAAATTGTGAGTATATTGTGGTGTCGTCCGCTTACATAATAGTCTGTGTCAGGGGGGAGAGTCGGGAGATCAGCCAGGTATAATAAACAATGTGGGAGAGAGCACCGTCCCCTGCGGCACTCCCGCCCTAATTACATCTGTTGTTGAACAGGTGTTATTTATTTTAACTGAAGAGATTCTGTCATTTAAATAAGATTTAATCAGTGTTATATAATAGGCAGGTAGGTTGTGCAAATGCGTCAGCTTTTGCAAGAGGCCTCCATGCCAGATATTCTCGAAGGCCTTTTCAATGTCTTATAGTACCATTTTGGTATTTTGTTTTTTATTTAAACCAGTGATCACGTCGTGTACAACTTTGCACAGCGACAATGTGGTATTGTGGCCTCCTCTGAAACCAAATTGTATGTTCCGGATTAATTCTTTTTTTGTTTATTATTTTGTTAATATTTCTTAGAATTATTTTCTCGGCAAATTTGCAAGAGTGATATGAGACGGTAACTTGTGACAAGGGTTGGATTTTCATTTTTTTTTCAGAAAAGGCACAATTAAGGCTGTTTTCCATGCTGTGGAAAATACTGCAGCTGAATCACCGTTTATAATATATGACATTTGGACAAGGGCTTTTTTAGGTAGTTTTTTGTATAATAGGCTAGGGATATTATCAGCACCGGGAGCTTTGAGGTTAGGTAAGGTTTTAAGGATGTTCTGAATAATGTTGCCATAAGTTTAATTAATTTTCTGGGGGGAATAGGGGTGTGGGAGGGAATATTTTGTGCAAGTCTGTCGATGTTCGTCTGTTCTTCCGTAAAACTGACCTTCGATTGTTATGTTTGGTGCGGGTACTGGGCGATCGCGTCTGCTTTGTCCTTGTCTGACAGGGCTGGTTGCCCATTAGTAATAATTACCGGTATGTTAGTGTTATCTCATTTTAATAACTTTGTCATTGTCCAAAGAGAATTATTTTTAGTTGACAACTTGAAAATTTTATTATTCCATTCGAAATTATAGTGTTCGTTATATTTGTTTTTTTGTATTATTTTATATGTCGCGAAATCTAATTCTATCAATATTTATTTTATTCTGTTGCCAGCGGCGGCGTATTTTATTTTTGATTCGAATTAATTTTATAATGTCTTAAGGAATTTTGTCCTCGCAAGGGCCTAAATTAATTTGTTTAATAGACTTTTCCCTAGCCTTATGTACGGCTTTGGTGAACTTGTCTATTTCGAGGTCAAGTTCCTGGAGAGAATTTAGATTATTGTTTATACTAATAGTATTGTTTAGGGATTGCCTGTACCTGCAGCAATCAGCTGTTTTATAATTTAATGCTTTGCGTGTATTGACATAACGCTCTGTGTCTTGAAGGTCAAATGTACGTGGTTATGGTCGGAGTTCAGTTCTTGTCGTGAGATAGGGTTAAAGTCATCCGCATAATTTTTTATTGATATGATGTCTTTTAGGTTGGAGCTATATCATTTGGGGGACAATGGGAATTCGTCGGTACGACCGCAATATCCTCCTGCTGTGCAAAGTCATGCACGAAGGTACCGTTTCTGTTATTTCGCGTGTTTTTCCATTCGACATGTCTGGCATTTAGGTCCCAATCAACCCACTACTTTTTTACTTGTAAATAAAGTATTTAGGTCGTTATTGTTAGGACAGTCCATACGAAAGTTCTTAACACGTTTACTAACTTTTAAAAAAATCTGTTTGCTCGGTCTGTTCACGCTCTCTACCTAATTATTGCCCAACGCATCGGATGGCAACACAATTTGGTAATTTCAGTCGTGATAGGAAGCGTAATCGCCATTTTTACTATGTTGGATGACGCCAATATACTTTTTGCTTTGGACAGTTTTCGCTTGTCATTCAACTGGTTACGCCTCTGTTTCAAATTGATGCGCATATTATGAGAATAATATGTTGCGCTTGGTGGCCCAATGGGTTAGAGCGTTAAGTGACAAACGTAACTGACTACTGACGTCCGGATTTAATTCCGGAGTGCTTGTGTCCGCGTTATTTTATCAGTTTAACCGCACATTCGTCAACCATGTTGGCATCATCTAGAGATGATTAGAACTTGAGTATTAATGATCTCCATATTGCCGCACTATGCATTTTTAGTTTTATCAGTTATTCATATAAATCAATATCATATACAGATTCCTGTCGTGTCAGATAAACCTCAAAGCTAATTACATCTTATCCTTTGAAATGAATTAAAGAGCCAGCAAAAGTTTGAAAAGGAAGAGGCAATATTGATTCAGGTAGCCACCGTGCTATATTTTTAATATTTATAACTGGAAAACGAGTAGCTATTCAATTAAATTCATCTTTATTAAATTTAGCATTATGTAAATGAAACCTAGATCATGTTTCTTACTAGAGATATTACCTAATCTAATGAAACCCAAACTAAATTAAATTGAAGTTAACATTCCTATTCACTAAAACTAATTAGGCAAATTCGAACTTAAGTGTAAAATAATAGTAAGCAGAATTATTTTAAAGTAATCGATTGGGTTTCTAAAGGCTCGTTAATTTAGCAAATCTATTTAATGCGAACTCGAACGAGTAGGCTAATTTCCTTTTCAAAAAACGAAAGGAAATGCAATAATGTACACTTAATATTCAAAGGATAAAAATAATAACGTTGTTTCAAGTAGTAAAAAAAGTAATTTCTCTTTCACAACTATGCATAACCATACTTCAAGAAGGTAATTATATTAATCTCGTACATCTGTCAATTGCAACATGATAGTAAGTTTGTATCATTTGTCAGCATAATATTCAAACATGATTCCCATTAATTACAGGAGGTACAACTTTTATATGAAATTACAAAATTTTGTACAAAAGCCTATTATAAAATAAATACAAACCATTAAACTTATTTCGCATTATTTTAACAATTTTCAAAATAAATTTGTACTAAATATCTACTAGACTATAAAATCAAATTCAAATTGGTCAGTTTCGCACTCTTTTTTAATTCACTGATTCGTATTAGTCAGGTCGTTAGGGTTGGGTCTCTTGTATTTTTAGATCCTAGCAAACCGTTTGGTACATGCGGTGCTGGACCATATTCTTCCCATTAAGACTTGTAGTCACCGCCAGATACCATGCAGAGTAAATGTATTACCGCTTGACTGCCCGCAATGCGCTGCGTCGTTTTATGGAAGTCGCTGTAGGGCGCGAACTAATAAAACTACTGGCATAATTCTTTTTCTATTTTGTTTCTAAATACGAAGTCTTGATTCTAATCCATAACTGAGGCACTTTGGTTGTATTTCAGTTGGCCATCGACGTTTGAATATAGCATTTTGTTGTTATTTAGAGCAGTAGTCGAAATTTTACCCTGTTTTTGCCTCAACAGTCGGCAACAGGGAAAACAGTTTCAAATGTTCACGTATCTGATCTGCGACAATTAGAGGCCAAACAGCACAGTCGTATTAACAAGAGCGCGCACACAGGTCATACCGCACGGAGTTTGCTCGGGGAGAGGTCGCGTTTCCAATTGAATGATTAACGTAAAGGAGAGCCTTGAATCTTGGGACATTGTGTGCCTTAATAGATAGATACGATCACATCACTTAAGCGGAAATCTACTTCCACAAACTCGAGGAAATGTGTTCTTTACCAGTTGGCCACCTATGAGAAACTCATCAATCCTGCGCAGAACCCGAAAGGTACTGACGACGGGTTAGAAATACTTGCGTGTAATTTGAAGTTTTATGGTATTGGCACCATTCCTTTTTCATTGAACATTTCTCAAATTGATGATAGAACGGTGAGGAAAAGCCATGATGTGGAACAAGGCGTTATGGCACAAATCGTGCTACTTCAAGCGCACTAAATCAAAATTAAAGAGAGCTGAAGCCAAATCTAAGAGGACATGAAGAGAATCCTTAGGTGTTAGCACAAGTGAAAACTCGCGGTTTCTGCATAACAAAATACGCCAAAAAAACTGCCTGTTCTGTGAATAGCCTGGAACCAGAGGCGATCCTCTTCGTAAGGTGAAGACAAAAAATTGCGAAAAAAATACCAGAGAAAAGATTGAGATGTTGAGGAGTAATACAATTGCAAACTGTATAAATACTGTGATCTGATATCACAAGGAGCAGAGTACCATAAAAATTGCTACACTCGTTTTAGAAACAGCGTCAGAGATGGTGAAAATCCGAAAACTAAGGACGTATCGAAGCGTCAAATTGAAGCTCTTGCTTTTGTCGGATTCATTTAATAAATTAACGAGTGCAAAGATGCAAGGATGATATTTCTCAAACATTCAGAGTGCCCCAGCTTAAAAGACTATAGGCAGAAGGTATGAGAAGACTCGGTCTCTATACCGAGTCTTGTGGTATGCACATCGCACTCTGCGTTGTGCATACCACATGCTTAAAGAGCGATTTCAAAAGTCAATATGGTAGACGCTCCTGATATTTATAAATATCAGGACACATTCCATGTTAGCATTGGTGCAAATGATTATCGATGTTCCCTGTAGTGACAGCACCAGAATGATTTTAGTTATCTATCAATACTTTAGCCTTTTCTCTGATAAATTTGCGCAGTTTTTTGTCTGCACTTTGCGAAGAAGGTCACCTCTGGTTTCAGGCAACTCACGGAACAGGCATGTTTTTTGTACATATTCTGTTGCATACAAATGGCGAGTTTTTATTTGTGATGGTACCTGAGGATACTCTTCTTGTTCTCTTTTATATTTCACCTAAGCATTCTTCAATTTTGAGTTAATGTACTTGAGGTAGCACAATTTGTGCCATGACACCTTGTTCCGCATCGTCGTGTTTTTCCTCTCGGTTACATCATCAAGTTGAGAAATGTCCAACGGAATAAGAATAGTGAAACTGAAAACGTGGTATGTCAACGAGCAAATGTTGAACGGTGGGGTCCAGCCATCGAGTTTAATGTATGGAGGAATAATGCTATACCTGAGGCTAGAGCAACACGAAGCCAAGATGAACGTGAACGTGATTGTGACACACGTAATTACTGCCATATTGTTTTGAAATATTTATTTACAAGCGATTTTAACATTTTATTACGCATACTAAGAATGAAAATCGTATGAAAATACCCGACTCTATTGCAAACAATAGGTCGAAGGTCGAATCTTATGGAAATACGCGTATCGGAAAATATTAAGCCATCGACATAAGTACACCGTGAGCAAAATAAACAAATAAAAATACATTTTTCCTAAACAGAGACCCATATTGAGGGTTTCATGGAAAAAGTGCGTATTGACCATATCCCAAACTTTGCAATTACGGTGTTTAAAGATTTTTATATCTGTAAAAAAGTACAAAATATTTTTAAGTAATTTATTTTTTATAATAAAGATACTTATTTATTTTATAAGACACCATGTTAAAAAATTATTCTGTACTTTTTTATGGATAAATAAAAACCTTTAAACACCGATATTGCACTATTTGGTATATGGTCAATACCCCTTTTTTCATGAAACCCTCGATATGATTGTAATAATTAATAAATTAGTAAATATCAACCCTTGCTTTGGAGTATATAGGTATTTCTCTTTTTATAATTTTACAGTATGTTTTTGCGCTGTGAACGATTTTCAATAATAAACGCCTAATTAGACTGGTTTAATATGCTTCATTTCACAAAAATCAGGTTTTAGTTTTCACTTATTTTCAATTATTGTTGACAACCTAAAACATAACCACACTATTTTAATATTTACTTAATAATTGTAGACATAGTGAGTGATAAATGTATCCCTCTGGTGGTCAGTGCTACTACCCGTCTTAGTGACTGATAGCGACCTGCAAAGTAGGTACCAAGAGCTGCGACCTCTATACATAATTTAGCCCACCAGAGTTGGAGGTCGCAGCTCTTGATACTTGCTTTGCAGATCGCTATCAGGCACTAAGACATCAGTGATGTCTGACGGGTAGTAGCACTGACCACCAGAGGGATACACTTATCACTCACTATGTCTGTCTTGTTTAGTCTGTTTTAGGCTAGCCTGGTTTGCTATTATTATTTGTCTTTCCCATTACTTATGGCATACTGACGAGAACATAATAAATTCGAAACCGGTATATGTGTAGTGAGGAATTGACAAATGATCTTAGCTACCAAACAAGACTTGCAGGTTAATTCAACGCAGGTCGAGGCTTTTGTTCGCCGAGTAGTTGTTTCCTGTAAATCTTATTCATTAATAATTGTACTTCAAAAATTATATCACGCTCTAATAAACAGTATTTATTCTGTAATAGTTCCGTTGTCTAGCTAAGTCTATAAAGGAGATTTATTATTATCTCAAACATCTTTTGCTTCTGTGCCGATTTAATCGTATGTACAGGGTTATCCAGAGAGAAGGCCCACCCCTATATTTTCTTTATTTTTAGAGATAAAAAATATTTCCAAATAAAAGTTGTAGTGATCAAGTGAACTCTTAAAATCCCTGAAAAAATATACAGATGGTCCCATAAAAGCGGGACAAACCAAACATTTTTTTAAATAGAACACCCTATATTGTTTACATTTTTGAAATCTGTGTTCTTGTGATTTGAGGTATATAGACATGTTGTATATTATCTTTTACTATTTTTTATTTATTGCAAATTTTATACTACCAACATCTGCCAGGTTATCAGATTAGCCTTGGATGAAAAACACTCAATTTGACAGTCATGCCTTACAGAATAATTTAATAAATTCAAAAAGTAAACTGCGTAATGATTATTATTCTAACTACTATTATACATATTACGCATATACCAAATAAAATGTTACCCATTGAAGAGTTCTTGTAATTTTATATAAATAGTGAACATATCGCATCGCTCTGATAAAATAAATGTTTTCACAAATAATATGACACAAAACCAGGCAATTTGCTTTTTGAATTTTGTAGCGGACGTTCCTGAAAGGCGACAATAAAATTGCTTATTTTTAAAGGCGGAATTTCACAACAAACAAGCATTCTTGAAATACGACAATAAAGACTTATTACGGTCGGTGTTTCTCAAAATTTTACACTTCCAATTCTACTTAGAAACCACAATCTTAGCATACTTTCCTCTGACCACAATAATAGATAATTATTTAAGTTTACAATCGTGATTTTCTAATAATGACACTTTTAAATTCAACTTAGAAATAACCCTCAATTTAACAAGATATTCATTGCGCAATAAATTAAGGAATTTCAGTTACCTGACTAACACAGACATATAACTTTATCACACCTCTCAACAGATACACATTACGTATCTTCATGCAAACTGTAATTTTTCATAATTGTCTTGTTTTCTTTAATATAAAAACTTCTTCTGATTTCATGATTTATTACAAAATTATTAAATTATTTTGTAAGAGCTACGACGTACGTATGAAAGTAATTGTTCTTCATCCATCGCGAACCTGATAACCATGCAGATGTTGGTAGTATAAAATTTACAATAAATAAAAAACAGTAAAAGATAAGGTGTGAAATCACAAAAAAAAAGTTTTCAAAAATGTAAAAAATATAGGGTGTTCTATTTAAAAAAATGTAAGTTTGGTATGTCCTGCTTTTTTGGGACCACCTGTCAGTTCTTTGCAGAGGATCTAAAAGAGTGCATTTGATCCACTACAAGTTTAATTTAAAACATTTTTTTCTAACTCGAAAAATAAACAAAATAAAGGGATGCGTCTTTTCGTTTGATAACCCTGTACATCGCACATATAAACATAACCTATCCTATCACATGATTTTATTTGCCTATCTGCTAATTATTACTGAAGGTAGCTTTTTTCTGAAAAAGCACCTTATCAAAATGCTTATAATAATGAAGGAAAATAAGAAAATGTATTTTTTGTATAATTTCTAAATCTAATCAACGTATATTCAACGTCAAATTCTACATACTTAATAACTTTTATTTACCAATGAAATTGAAACAATAATTCACTAATATCTTCTAAACCACAATAACACAATACATTTTTGAAACAAAAACAAAAGTAACAAAACATATGTAGTTCGGTAACCACAAATAATACCACTAAATGCTCCTGTCATGATGCCTCCTGTTTACTACGCAGTTTACAGAATATGAAATGATATAATGAGAATCACAGACCACACCCTCCACTCAAGTACAGGTAAACACATTTTTCGGGAAATAATTGGATCCGTCGAGGAATATCAGCGGTGGGGATGAAGAAAACAATATCTATAGTACAGCTCTCTCTTTAGCTTGTATCATAACACGAATATAGGATTATTTCTCGATACATTAAACTCGATAGGTCCAGCATTGTGCCCGGGTGTGCGCACTCCTGATAATACAACCATGTTGTTTGGCCTCTAATTGTCACATCGTAGTATACGTAAATTTCATGCTTCAAAACTTTCGTTTGATGGAATAAGAATTCGAACTTTGCTCAAAAAAACAGCAAAATGCTATATTCAAGCACTGATGGCCATCTAAAATACAACCACAGTGCCTCAGTCATGTATTAGAAGCAAAGATTTCGAACAAAATAGAAAAATAATGAGCCCTGTAGGACCAGTCACGCCCTACGGGACTTTCTAGAAACGGTGGATTACAGGCAGTCAACCCGCAATATGTGGACCCTGCACGATATTTAGCGGTGGTTACAAGTCTCAATGTGTAGGAAATGATCCCAGCAACGTATGTACTAAATGGTTTGCTTGCATCTAAAGATACAATGTGGATATGTATTTAATTCCTTTACGTTTGGAGGATACAGTACGTCTAATGAACTCTTCGGCCAGTTAGAAAAGGAATACGAGCGATAGCTGAGAACTAGGATGAAATGAGATAGAATAAGACACGCCCAGCGAACGCAAGAACAGGCTTGTAGTTTGGTGGGGTGGGTGGTGATTCGTTTCTAACAAAGAGTGCTTCATCTGGCTTTAACCAATCAAAATTTTGATGTTACAATAACGTCACGGTAACGTCTTTGATAAAAATGTATTTATCTTGGCTATTGGTCTCTTCTATGTTTAGTCGGGGAGAGACAACCAAGCGTGACAATATTATGCATTTTGAATTGTACTTCTAATTGGTGGTGGTGGTATTTGGAAACATATTTGCAAACAAATTTTGTATTCGATATGCTCTTGTTATGACATATCATAATTTATATTTTTCTTCGCGCATATAAAACATTATTTTTCGAGAATGTGTGAAATTTTAATAAAGAATACATCTCCTTACATACCATACATTTTTTGTAATGAGAGGGGCGGAGAGGGTTTAAGGAACTCACCGCTACAGAATGTGCCTCACCAGCCATCTACGATACACTCCCACATTGTGACACCACGATTATTGTTTCGTCCATCTCGTTTGTTTAAGCAGTCTTTGTCAACATTTGGTTGTATTTTTCAGTTTACACACTGTATAGAAAAGCAATAAATATAAATTATGATAATTTGTAGTGCGTATCTCATAATATAATAATAGTTATGCACTGAGAAATTTTTGTAATTGTTATTTAATGCAAAAATAATTATTTTAGAATAAAATAAAAAATATGATTTTTTAAACGCAACTATGAGAAACAATTTGTTAACGCTTAAAAGTTGATTACCTGCGAAAACATTTTTTTAATGGACGCCGCATTATATCATGTATGTATTTTATCATAGAATAGTAACGCAATGGGGAATCAGTATCTTGTTAATATAAAAATAGATAAAGAAGGTTCAAAAATAAAATATTGCACGGGCTTGTATCATATCCACCAAACAAACAACTATGCAGTTACGGAGTTATTGCTCCTCGTCAGCCTATCGTAGCTAAGTAACTGAATCTAGAATGAGACAGATTAGAAACAAAAATACGCTGTACGCAAGATTTGTCTTCAATTAATATGAGATGTTTACACAAAATTATAGTTCTTTGTCAGATACTTTCTGTTATCATACTAATACTAATATAATCGATCAGGCAAAGTCGTAACCTTAATATTTGGACTCCTGTATCAGAGCTGAACAGTTACATTAAAAATTAAATAATTACTAGTAACATTTATTGTAAGAAACGTTCATCTAGAATGTAACTGTTGACTTTAAAATAACAAGTGCTCTGAACAAATAGTATTTCATAAATTATCCTATCAAAAAAAATGAACAATCCACATGGGGATGCAGGCAGACTTCAAAGTAATTTTGCAGGGTAGACGTAGGCGTGTCTGAAAATAACTTCTGACCCATTTTTTAAATTGATATGAAACATAATTTTTCAGAAGCAGAAGCATCGTCGAGAGGTCATTAATTATTCCTTATGATATTACTGTATATAAAATATTAGTAAATAGCCTTAGGGTCTATGAAAATACATCCATCAGCAACAAGCCTTGCAAAAAATATACATGTAATATTAAACTAATAGGGTAAGTACCTCCTCACAATTTAATCTTGAAATAAAATAAAACAAGCATTCAACAAACGCTGACATTTTTATGCGGAAAGTAAATAGGATTTATTTTTTGCTTAACCCTCCTTAAACCATTAAGTAATATCAAAAAGCGTAAAAATCACAAGTATATAAAAAGTGGAATTCAATAAAAGATATAAACTGAAAATAAAAGTAACGATTAATATTGTATAAAAATTATGACTACCGTTTAAAATATAGTATACAGGTTGTGTACTGAGTCATTAGCCATAGGTCCCTTAAATGGCAACATTATAATGTAAACCAGAGGCAGGCAAGCAGTTGCTCGTCAGCTAGGATAGCAGTGAATTGAGATGGGAATTTCTAAAAATAATATTAAAAATAATATTTACAAATACAATTTATTACAACAGTGCTTGAAAATACTGATTAATTAGATTATACCTATGATTGTTATTTATATTTATATTTCTATCATCCACTGGATAATCTGGATTGATACCATTTACCAAATCTATAGCTTCTTCTATATCATTGTCTACGTCTAGCTGGGGTGCGCCTATTTCATATGCAATATTATGCAGCACAGCACAAGCAACAAGTTATTAGGTTCCGTAATGGAGTCAAAAGATACCTTCTTATAGCATATCCACTATCGCCCATTAGTACGCTATTTCCAAATTCCCCATTTTCATTCTGGCCATTATTCTTGAATTTTATAAAAATAGTAGAGTCATGCGTTGAGCCTGACCATCGACAAACCACATCTATTATCTTTAGAGTACTATCGCAGACCATTTGTACGTTCATTGAAGAGAAAGATTTTCTATTTCGAAATATCTCTACGTTATTGCCACCAGGTGACTGAATTCTTATGTGGGTGCAGTATATCGATCCTATGCAGTTTGGAAAACTAGTAATATGATAAAAGTCTCTCTTGACTTTTTGTTGTTCTTCGGGTGTTTCTAGCATTTTGATAAATTGTTCATGAAGCTGTGGTATAGTTCTAATTACTTTTGCTATAACACGACTTGCTGTTGATTTATCGAAACCATTAATATCGCTGATAACTTGAAAAATACTACCAATGGCCAAGTATCGTAATGTACCTAATGCCATTTAAGCTGATGCCAAAGCTGAATTTCTGCAGTATAAACAAAACAATGATTAAATCGTTGACATACGATTAAATAAACTTTATCTTTATACTGACTAAATATACTTATTACACATTTTTAAGGCATACAATGTGTTCCTGAATTTCTTCTTTCTATGATATGTGTCACAGTTTCTTCCAACAATCGAAATCTTTCTCTAAATTCGTCATCAGGCCCGCGCCTAACGGACGTGCGATACGTGCACCACACGCGGGTGCATGCTTCTGGAGGCGCAAAATTACTGCACAATAAAAATTATAATTACTGAACGCATACTAGTTCTGGCAATTCCCGACGTATGCATTGCACTGGCCTGTCGCCGGTTTTTCCGTCGGTGTCGCTCGTATCTGCAACTGGATTCTCGACTCACTTCGATCTTATCTGTCTTTCGTCTTTATTTATCTTACTGAAACCTGCGCTTAGCATCTTTTTTTGTTCACATTGAAATAAATGATGACGGGGAACCACCAACCACCAATTTTCTCTGTGGTCTGTGGATGTGCGTGTGTAAATATCAGTTTGTGATGTATTTAGTATTTAGTATATAGGTATTTTGGTATTTAGATTTTTTAAAATGGTAAGTATAATTGGCATTTAACAACAACATCTTTAAAAGGCCCATTCATTCCATTCTTCATCTGTTAATTATCATTGTCATCTTTCATCTATTACATTAGCTTTGCTACAAAGCTATATAAATATTTCGCTCAACGGGGTTTAAGCATGGTGTTTGTAAAACCTTGTAATCTAATTGATCTATCATATATCTATCGTTTACTAGTAGAACCCAAGTTAAGTAGCACAAGAAAATTACTACTGAAGTATCATTTATCCGATTTATTAACATGACTAAATTAATATACGCGTTATAAAATAATTCTACCAATGTGTTGCAGACTATATGATAACATTTCCTGTTACATGTTACATAACGGCCCGTGTCACGTGTTTCTAGTGAACGATTCCTATTTGTTTCTAATTACCGTAAATAGGAATCTATGCAAAGCCTATAATTAAAATGTTCGTTATTGTAGGAACCTAGGCACAAGAAAACTAAGTTTTCTAATGCATAATTTCGTCAAATAAGGCAATAGACGCAACGAGAAAAAGACTAAATGTCTGATTCTTTACTTGCATTTCTATAACCCGACGAGTCAGGACCATCAACCTCATCAGAATCACATGTATCTCAGTCTACTTCTGTAGATCCCCACTTAGAAGATATTTACTATTTACTAATTTATTCATTTAGAGCGCGTTAGCTATATCGCACGTCTCAATTGCCATAGGTTCTGAGGAAATCCCACAAGGTGAATTTTACGATTACGAATCTAATAAGTTGGTTGATAAAGATAATTTAGAAATGCAGTAGCCTCTAGTATCAATTAATCTTCGAGACATGCTTCCATCGGATGATCTAGGTGCATGGCCTGCAATTATTAACACAGATCTGGCACAAATATTAGTTAGCAAAGGTCCATTGTCCTTAAAAGTAACTAATTATCAGTACCCAATTAATGAGCTTGGAAGAAGTTTTTCCAAAAATTATTTTGTTCGTAAATTGCCGAATGGTGAAGAAAGTACTAGAGAGTGGCTTTTCCATTTCCATTTCGAAAAATTCGGTATATTGTTTTTGCTGTAAAATTTTTGGAAAAATGATTACCACTCTAGCGGACGGAGATGGATTCTCTGACTGGCAACATTTATCTTTGACACTGAAAAGGCACGAAACAAGCATATATCACAATCAAAACCTTAAAAGCTGGTTGAATTTACATAATATGTTGAAAACGAAAACCACTGTTAATCAAATGCAACTACGACTCCTAGATGCAGAAAAGAAATATTGGTATGGGGTTATGGAAAGAGTTATTTTAATCTTACAATACTATCGCTTTTTTTTTAGAGAACGTCTAATAAACTATACGAACATAATAATGGCAACTTCCTTAAGGCAGTCGAAATGCTATCAAAGTTCGACCCTATTATGCGTGAGCACATTCGTCGTATTGAGGAATCAAAAAGCAAACAAGCTCATGTCATATTATCTAGCAGACAAAATACAAAATGAAATAATCGATTTATTTGGGACACAAATACAACGTAATATACTAAGCTTAATCAAAAAGTCAAAGTATTTCGCTATTATTTTAGACTGTACACCAGACTTGAGCCATACAGAGCAAATTAGGATTGTTATTCGGTTTGTCAATTTTAATGAAGAGACTAAAGAAATCGAAATACGTGAACATATTATCGACTTCTGTCCAATAACAGATTCAACAGGCAAATGAGATTTTTTTAGTTAATTTTCTTTCTCATATGAACATAAATATTCATGACATGCGTGGATAAAGTTATGACAACGGTGCAAATATGCGTGGTAAGTACAGCGGTGTGAAAAAACGCATATTGGATATAAATAACCGTGCATTTTTTGTACCGTGCTCTGCACATAGTTTAAATTTGATTATTAACGATAGTGCTAGTATTTCCCACGAGACTGTTGGGTTTTTGATATCATTCAAGAACTGTACGTGTATTTTTCAGCATCAGCAAAAAGATGGGAAATTTTAACCAAACATACAACTGAACTTAATTTAAAGCCCTTTCGTCAGACAAGATGGTCAAGTAGGATTGATGCTGTTAAGCCCTTGCGATACCAAATTGGTACAATATTTGATGCTCTTCTAGAAATAGCTGAGGATTCTTCTTGGGATATTGCTAGTTATCACAAAGCCCGTTCTTTAGCCTTAAAAATTCAAAATTATAAATTTGTGTGTTCTATTTGCATATGGTATAACATATTATTTCATGTAAATGTCTTGAGTAAAATTATGCAAAATCCGACATTAAACGTTAAGGTGTGCTTAGGTTACATAAATAATTTAATTAACAACTTCTCGAAATGTCGGTCGGTCTGACAAAGGTTTTAATAGCATGCTTGTTGATGCAAATAAACTTGCAGCAGAACTTAACATCCATACTGACTTTCCTCCGCTTGAAAAATTGCGCCCAAGACGAAAACCAAAACATTTTGACTATGAACAACCTAATGATGTCATATTAGACCCGAAAGTAAATTTTAAAATCGAATTTTTTTATAGAATATTAGATCAAACATTAGCATCTCTTCGTTCCAGATTTGAAGAACTAACGTCATTTAATGATAAATTTGGCTTTCTTAGCGGAGTATTGCAATATGGGGATGAAGATCTATTAAAATATTGTAAAGATTTGCAACACTGACGGATGACTCCTAAATGAATCGGATATTAATGGAATTGACTAATGATATTACTTTATCACATTCTCTATAAATAATAAACAAATTCAGAAAGTCTTCGTGGGTGTAATTTAAACGCGGTGGCATTTTTTGACATAAGGGAATGACTGACATTACTGATTGTTTCTAATCATGGCTAATTTGATAAAATTTTTACTAAAAACTCTTGAATTTCTAAGAAAATCGGAAATATTTCAAAAAGTTGTAACTTAAATCCCCACAATGCTTATATCAGAAAAAAAAGGAAATTAATTATACATAACCTGATGTAAAAAAATATAGGATGTTCCATTTGACTTAGGCAAGTTTTCGCGGTTTGAAGTTTACAAAATGTAACGTCAAAAATGAAACACTTGGTATACTATTATTGAATTTCTTTAAACTGCAGAGTGTAGCTCACCTTGTGGCCTTTCTGCATGCCAAAAAGCAAATTAGTATCTTGTACACGAAGAAAGTTATAAAGGTTATTGTAAACCATTACATCTATCAAATTGTTTTTAAAATGTCAAATATCTCTGAAACGGCTGGGTTTAGGCATAGGGTATTCTACACATATTTTTGACTCAGAATTTTATGCTATTTTCGAAAACCCTAAAATATGTAGGGTGTTCCATTTATAATAAGCAAGTTGGTATCGACTTCCGGTATAACCGGAAGTGCCAGATGCTTGTAATTATTTTAGTTAGATTGGCCACACTGCCTTCAGTAGCTTCCTAAATTTTCAACATTTTCTGGTGCGTACTTTTCCCTATATCGATCGATGCAGTTCCTGGTGAGACACCCTGTATAGACGAAAAACAAAAACTGCGTTTTACTTTGTTTTTTATTATTTTCACCAATTTATTGTAACTTAAAGTTACTGCAGTTTGGGCACTTTAACAAGCCATTTTCCAACAATACTAAAGTAAATGAATACACAAAGTGATTACAATATATTTATACTAAAATTATTTATGATTCTATTTAGTACATTACAGATGGGAAATTTCAAATTCATTTATGAATGCAAATTAGGTTTACAAATAAGGGTAGTGTGGTTATATTTTACTACAATATTGAGAGCTATTTACTATGTTCAACAAGAACATTTTTGTAAAACCAGATGTATGGAGATGATAAGTTTACAAATATGATAATTGTTATAACTAAATAAAACAGTTACAATATAAATATGTCAAAAAGTGTAGTGTGAGAAAAGTCCTACTGATCATTCAGTAAATAATTTCCAGGACAATTGTTTGATTTAAAAATTTCTATGGATTCTAGTAAATTTAATCTAAAGCTTTCTTCTTTTAGATGTAATTTGTTAAGATCTTTTAAATTTTAAAAAGTGTGACCTAACTCTTAAATATGATTTGAAAAAGTTGAATATATGTGTTTGGGGTCTAATAGAACGTATATGTTCTTTATATCTAATTTCGAACGAATGACCAGTTTGACCCACATAAAACGCATTACAATGTATAAACTCCTGGTTTCATTAATTTGTAAGTTTTGTTTTTAGCATATTACAGAATGTTTAAAAGTTGACTCTGATTTAAAACGAACTTTTAGGTTATATTGTGACAAAATTTCAGCAACTTATTATTGAAATTGTACCAAAGTACCGATTTGGTGCAGTAGTTGACAAGAGTGTGCGATGGCAAGTGTAACTAGATAATCTCTCCATTGTGGCTACGGATGTGAATCCCGCCAACGGCATTAGCAATATCACCAATATCGGTGGGAATTGTTGTGGGTCTGCGTTTTTTCATATGTGTAACCCTCGCCCGTGCAACTTCAGCTTTGGAATCGGGAGTTGTTTAATTTTTTGTGGTGTTCATTTATTATTAAAACAGTATGTTAATGACATATACTCATTTCAGAAAAAGTTGTTAACATTTTTTAAAATTGAAACAAACAATATGTTTAATGAAAATAAAATTCATACAGCAACACATTTTTTAAAGCATAAGATAAATAAAATAAAAGGTATGCGCACATATTCTGAGGGATGTGTAGAAACCAGCCGACACAGTACAGCATTAAATCTTGAAAGAATCATTGCTGATATATCCCCCTAAGCATTCCCTAAATATCGTTACAGCTCCTTCGGTTACTTTCTATTCTCTGCTTTAAAAAATTATTATTTTAATTTTGTAAGTTCAATTTTCACAGTAAATATTGTAATATGACATGCAAACTGATGATTTTTAAAAACAATTTTGAAATGATTTAGATCGTTGCTGCATTTTTTGTATAAATTTCTCAAGTTTTTGCCCACAGAAAAAATAAGAAAATATTCTCTCCAAACAGGAGTACTTTGAATATTTTGAAATTCCGCATGGATTTACTTCTTTCCCTGTAGCATTTCTTCTATTCTTGATGAAAATATAGCGACATCGGTCTGATTACCAACGAAAGATGTTCTAAAAACTGAAAATGGAGTGAAAGTCAGCTAAATAATTCCTAATTTATAAGATTTTGAATTTGAATCATATTTTTCAATTTTAGGTTTCAGTTTTTGAAAAGTTTAATTCCTAAATGTCCAGGAAACAATTATCAAAATAATAGTGGCGGATTTCGGATTTAGCTAAAGGGGGGCACAACAGTGGCATATTTAGGGGGTAGATTTTTTTCTTTCTAGAGTGTAGCTAAATTGTACACCCCTGGAACAAAATCTTGGCTAACAATGGATCTTAAAATTTGGATTTTGTTAGATATTAAAACTAAAATATCATTTGTGGTGAATTAAAACAAATATGTATTGCATATTTTCTAATAAATCTGTTCACAGACTTTTGATTTCAGCTGAAAATGATAGATTTATCAGTATTAAAAAATCACTAACAATAAAAAAAATTAAATTAGTTTTTTCAGAAACTTATTTGCAATGTTATTCCGGTGCAGTGAGAGTAGAAAACGTTCCCAAAACAGAGGCCAGGGGCGTGACGACACATGCTCGCTGGTTCACTGCCCATAGCACAAATTAAATGTATATTTACATTAATCTATGCTCATAATAAATAAACAACTGCTCTAGTTGTAATAACTCAGCAGTCATATATTGATGTGCACAGAACACACTTCCCTGCGTGGTTACGTGTATTAAAAGAAATATATCGGCAATACAACTAATAAAACGCCATCTAAAATATCTGTAACCATACAAAAGCATATCGTGTGTCCGTAAAGTATTGAATAAATTCATTAAAACAAAAATTCTCGGATACGTCGATTTTTAATTTCAATTACTTTATTCTTTTCTGGTTATGACATTATCACTGTTTCCGTGATGATGATGATTTATTAATTTTTAAAGTAGTCTACTTTGCGTTTGTTTCTTTGTTTTATCATTATCGTCTTTGACAGTGAATCAATACGTAACCCCAATAGTGGTTTCTCAATAATTGTTTTCGATTTATTTTAATTTATAACATTAGTGTCTGTAAAGCAGAGAATTCTTACGATGATTGGGTATGGTGATAGGATGCGAACTCAACAAGAAGTATGTAAGTTATTTAATACTAAATATCCAGAACGACTCATAACTCAATCAACAGTGAGTAAAATTTAAAAACAATTTAGACTGGTGGAAGATTTACCCAAAAGAGGTCGCCTAGGTGTTGACGAGGATAAAGAATTAAATATTTTACTGGCTGTTGAAGAAAATCGACAGGTAGTCGCGATTATGATGTTACTAAAACGTCAATACATACTGTATTAAAATTAGAAAAATGGCATCCCCTTAAGATTCAGCTTGTGTAAAAACTGAGTGATGATGGTCCAGATCGGACTATACAATTTTGTGAAACAATGATGAATATGTGCAATGGTAATCCTCTTCTGATAAAAATTATATTTTCTCCGATGAATGCACTTTCAAATTAAATAGTGAAGTGAATTATTAGAATTGTAGATACTGGGCAAAGGAAAACCTTCGATGGATGCTGGAGGATTACACACAGTATCCACAAAAGGGAAATGTGTGGGCGGAAATTGTAAGGATTAGAATCATTGGACCCTATTTTTTAGATGGAACTATAAACGGACTCCAATTTTTAATGGGCTATCTCATCACAACGTTATTAAATTTATTCCCCAGTAGAATTAATCTTGGAAATGTTGACTAAAACCTGTGGTATCAACAGGATGGTGCGTCTCCCCATTATGCAGCAGACGTTCGAAGGTATCTTGAGCAAATATTTCCGAACAGGTGGATTGGTAGACGTAGACCCATCGAATGACCACCGAGGTCACCTGACCTCAATCCATTGGATTATGTTCTGTGGGGCCATCTGCAAAACTTAGTTTATAAAACCAAACCAGAAAACACTGTTGAATTAAAAAAAATGAATTAAAACAGAAATAAATAACTTTTCTCAGGAAACTATAAGAAAGGTTCAGCAACACTTTATTCATTGTTTAGGGTACTATCAGCTACAGCAAGGAGTACAATTCGAACATTTACTATAAATTGTTTTTATTATTAACTAACCGTTAGTTCTAGTAACTATTATTGAAAAATTAGTAAATTATTACATTCAAAATGTGTGAAACATTTTTAGAGTCAGGTGTTGATTCAGAATCTAAAAATGGAGAAATAGACAGGGTGCTCCTTTAAAAAAATATATCGATGACATCATAACGGAAACAGTGATGACGTCATAACAAAAAAAATAAATGATAAGGTGCGTGATTGAAATTAAAAATCGACGTGACCGAATATTTTTTTTTACTATTTTTGGTTTAATGAATAATGAATTTATTCCATACTTTACGGACATACAGTATAATAAAACAGTTCTATATGTGTTGTATGCAAGGTGTTTCAAAAATAGGATGTCAAATTTTCTATAGGATATACTATATGCAAAATAAGCGAAAAAATTCTTATGAACATGAAATGAACCGTTTCCAAGGTAGGGTTTTCTTTTTGTATTTTCAGAAACTATTGGAGATAAATACAATGATAAAAATGATATTTAGAAACTGCTGCAATTTCAGTGGATTTGGCTTATATCCCAAGTTTTGTAATTTTTTTCTCCAACAGTTACTGAAAAATAACAAATATTTCTAGCAATACTTTACACACCCTGTATCTTGGAAAGGGTTCATTTTTGGGCATATGCCCATAAGAACTTTTTTGCTTATGTTGGCCTACAGTATGTTCTATAAAAGTTTGCCATACGATTTCTGAAACATTTTGTATTCAACACACAGACCTGTTATTATTCGTATATAATAAATAGACAACTAATAATATCTATTTATTCCATATATATAATTTATTGTTGATTATTTATTAAATATTACAAAATGTAATTTATATTGTTTATAAAACCATCATAATAATGTGTATATTTGTCAAATCGTGCGAATCGCCTTTCTGAAAATCTTCCATTTTTTTATTACTTGATAAACAAACATTAACCTTTTTAAACCACGTAACCATAATATTCTAAATAATAGTACCATGGGCTTCGTTCTGGGCATCTCGCCAACCGTTGAATTACGAGCGTATGACGTCAGCTCAACCAGCAAGCGCTATTGTATTCAAATAAGGCAAGCAGTTTCTGCAGCTGAAGTTATGATTACAATTGTTTCATTTTCCAAATAAATTTTAAATATTGGCAGTAAAGGCTCTAATATATCATTTTAACTAGTATTAACGCATATTGCATAATGCGTTTAAACCAAGAATGCAATCCGAGAGCTGATGATACGTTAATGCAAAAAACGATGTTGTCAAAACTATATTAGAAGTAATATTTACATATTTTATGTACTGTTATATGATTAACCAGCGCCAGCGCAAGTGTTATATACAATATAACGTATAGTGAATTTTGTATGTACATACAAAAGTCAAGGTTTTAGTTAGATTTAATAAAATCTTAATATCTAAATTCTTGTGTAACATGTATAGCGAAATTTTTTAATTTTAGTAATCATTTAGATAAAATTCGCTATTAAAATCCTACCTTTTCGTATACCTAACACCTAGGGCGAGAAGCCCTAGGGAGGGCGCGCCCCCTAAATTCTCCACTGCAAAATAAATTCATAATATAAAATAATATTTTTGTTGCTTAGTTTATATTGGTGTAGTGTAGTGTTTTGAGTGAGTAGTTCTTACAATATAATTGGAAAATGTTGGCAAAAGCAGTGTTTATCTCACATGTGCTGGTAACTTCAAAAATGACTCGATATGTATTTTCCATGTTTTAGTATGTGTTTAAACCGCGGGGCAAACCGCTGGGGGGGAAATGGTGTACAAATCGGAGGAATTAGGGAGGAATTAGGAAGGAATTGAAGGTATTTCGGTAGGAATTATTAGGTATTAAGGGAATTACAGGGGAATTTGAAGGAAATAAATATTATTACGAGGTGTTGTGCTTTCGGTTGTCTTGTGCTTAAGTAAGTAATAAAAAATAAATCATTTAGATTAGAATTGTTAGTCAACTGCCGACAACTATCAAAATATGCAGTTACTTGCCAAGAAAAATAAAACTAAGAAGGATAGTTTATTACCATATGAGACCCTCCAATGTTGGCTTTTCGATCAGTGTGTATAAGGTATTATTATTTTATCTTAACTAAATTGTGTTTAAATGGTTTTACGGTATTTTGTAAAATTTATTTTATTAGCTTTAATTTGATGTATAGGCACATACTTGGGCCCGTAAAAATATTGAAATGTAATGTTTATCTTAAGAATTACATGCCAATTCTTATAAAAAGGACGTCAGTGCTGTAAAAACATTAACGCTAAAAATAGCAAGTAAAGAAAAAATATCATTTAATTTAATTAAACTATCGATGAGACTATCGACTTCTGTAAATTAAAAACTATAATAAGAATGAACTATAGAAACCTGCAAATAAATGAAAACACATCGAGTTTAAAAAGAAAAGGCTCTGGTGATGGTGGTGACGATGAAAACCTCAGAACATTTAAAAAATAAAAAAAGATTGTTAGTTAATAAATTATTGAAAAAAATATTTGATTTTATTTAGTTACAACTTCTTATAATACATAATTTACATATTTTTAATATTAATATGCATGAGGGGCGCTAATGTTGCCCATGACGTAAACATTATCATGGGACAGGCTCAATGTTTGGCCTCAGGTATGCACAAAGCTGTCTGCACTAACAAAAGCTTTTACTTTCTCATCGCGTTCCTCATCTATAGATAAAGTCTCGGATAAAGTGTTGGCGTCGTGAAAAAATACGAATTTCAAATTATGATGAAAATGGACATCTTGAAGCTTGAAAATAGCAAACATATCCGAATCAGCATGCCGTCTGTGTGTAATACGCTTTTCTCGAACACAGCTCAACGTGGAAACTTGAAACTTTAGATATACGATCTGGATACCTATTCTTGACAGCAATAGAATAGAACAATAGAGAGAAAGTGGGCGGGTCTCTATTGAAATTCGTTAAACGATATTCTTGAACTAACTTCTATCAAAAACAATATAACATTACTCCCTGATGCTTCTCTTGGGTATTTTCAAAGTAACAGTTAGGGAATAGTCAGGAATGCCGCCATTGTCTATTTTTCTAACTTAATTGAGAAATCGGTGCACCAGAAGCAGCTCCAGAGACGGCCAAAAGCATATTTTTTTTCATATCTGACGAAAAATTTGTACATTTCAAAATATATTCGCGATATGGTATGTTGAAAACGTACTGTCTAGGTGTAGCCCGACCAATTTTTTGAAGTTATCTTATCGACTCAAATGTTCGGGCAATTTCGTCGCATACCTTTGATGCCCTCCTACGCCCTCACTATTAATAGGTGGTAAAAAATCGGCGTAATTGTATTGAAAGTATTAAAGTATTAGTAGGAAACAAAGGTATTAGAGGAATTAAGGAAATTACAAAGAATTAAGGAGGAAATAAAGGGTATTTTTCTAGAAAAGGTATTAGGTGTACAAAATTTCACCAGCGGTTGACCCCTCGGTTTAAACAATGATGAAGGATTAACAGTATTTTTTTCACTATTTTCACGTTTGCATTATTAAATAATAATAATAATACTAGATTCTGAATGAAATTTAGGTTCTGAAAATGTTTCGCTATGTCTAATATTTACATTGTATATAATAATATGGAAAAGAAAGCTTTTCTCGTAGGTATGGAGATGATATGATAAAAATACGCTGAAAAAATACAGCTAAGTAATATTTCATCAAAAAATTTACCTTAAGCCAACCTAATTCGTTTATTTTAGCCGACGCGACGGATCAAATTTTTTAGACAACAAACAAACCTACAATTGAATTTTTTTATAAACAATTGTCTAATTTTGTCAAAACTTGCAGGAGAAATATAGGATATTACAGTAGTTTAAGATGGATAACATAAAATATTCACTTAGTTTTTTTCTTATCTGATAATTTAATTTATGTTTATATACACTATATTTATTATACATAGTACATAGTACATTGAAGGAAGATTGAAATTGAGCATCGTATCGTACCCAGGTGCACTGTTGACCGCAGGACAGCTAGAAGAAAAATTAATTCTCTGCTCTGCTAACGCTAACCGTGACCAGCGACGGCTTGTCTGCCTCTAGTTTACATTGCAACATTGTAATTTAAGATACCCATGTTTAATAATTGAATACACGTATTGTATAATACTCTTAGGGCAATATGCGACTTATTTACCAGTTGTGAAACATGTTAATGGAATCGACCTCTTGAGTTAAAAGTAACTCCTAAATTTTTTACAATGCTAATAACAATATTAAGTTGAATATTATTAATTTCAAGAGTAAGAAGTTATGAATTCTAACTCAAAGGAATAGCTACTTAATACAAATTTTTATTTTCTGTTGCTAAAATAGTATCTAAAAAAGTTAAATGACATCACTATAGCGATAACAATCTAGTTTTGCTCATAGCAGGCAATGATAAAGTGTGTCGATTGCTTTAAAAAAATCGAGTAAATCTAAGGTTGTTGCAAAACCTTTATCTAACGCTGAAAGAATATCATCTGATATGATAATAAGTGCATTAGTAGTACTAAATTCTTCTCTGCAACTAATAAGCGAAGGTCATTGTATTGTTCTTTTACTTTAGGAAGCGGCTTAACAATTGTAGTTTCCATAAATAATAATAATAATAAACATCACAGATAATACAACCCCCTCTATCTTTAAACTGACATTTTGCGAGAGGGAGCTACACATTTAAAGACAACGGACACACTTCCAATATCTGAGTATACTACGATTAATCTCTGTCACAGAAAAATCTCAGTGCCATGGCCGGGATTCGAACCCGGGACTTTTAGGCGAGAGTCAAGTGTCCTTGCCTCTCTACCATCAGTCATACTAGAAAGTAACTGCCTTCGAATCAAAATCCTATAGTAATCCAGTTTTACAAAGCATTATAATAAAACTACATACAAAATAAAACTAGTGCTTTAGCACAAACAATATAAATGTAAACTTTTAACAAAGACGTGTAAAATTCCATCGTTACAATAATATTCTCTTAGTAATGAGACGTTTATTTAATAGGGAAGCGGCAGGATTTATGACTCTGGGTTGTTAAAACAAGAACTGAAGGGGATAAATTACTGAAATTCAGATTGCGAAAATCTTTTTTGCCGTCTTAATTGCTTTCGCTAAAAATGCTCATAATTTAAGCAATTATGGTACAAGGTGTAACCTTTACTTTTCATTTTATTCTTTAACTCTTCGCAGAAATGCGAATTTCATGCCCGATGTTATCAGTAACTTATTACATCTGTTTGAAGTAAATTATAAGAGGTTATACTTTGTAACTACCATTAAGTAAATGTATCTACTATTATTTCGTAACACCCTTAAGAGAACAATTATTTATACAAATGAGGAAATTTTATTTTACAAATGCAAAAATTACAAAAGCCGAACAGAATTGCAACAATATCCAGATCGCCATTTGACAGACAGAAAAGTGTTTAAATGGTTAGAATCTGGTTTAAGATAAAATGTTTATGCTTTTTCTTCAAGAAATCACAGAGATCATACAAAAACAATTTGTACAAATGACAGTTCTGCTTCAGTACTTCATTATTTTGAAAAATTCAATTAAACATGGCCTCAACATTTTTGAGTATTAGCAAAACATCCGTACGAAAATTAAAATTTCACTTATATAAGCTACATTTTTTTGCAAAAGCTTACTGAAGCAGATTTTGAATGAAGGCAACATTTGTTGGCACAGTTTTTGGTAGTGATAACAGATATTTTTGAAAACACATCATATGGATGGATGAAAGTACGTTTATAAGTAATGGAATTTTTAATAGGCACAACAGTCATCAATGGACAGATGAAAATCCTTACACTTCATGATACAACATCAAGGTCTCTTTAGTGTTAATGTTTGGTGTGGACTTATTGGAAAACACCTTATAGGGCCATACTTTTTGAACGCGCACTCACTGGTGTTGTTCATTTACATTGTTTAGAAAATCGTTTTCTACGACTTTGTCGAAACATACTTCCAAGACTTTTACATATTGTGTGGTTTAACCAAGATGGGACTGCTCAAGATAACTCAAGATTGGTTCAGAATCACCTTAATATCCAATTTCAAATTAGGCGAATTGGAACCTATTCAGTGGCCACCCCTATCTCCCGACTTATAATTTATTATTTGTATGAGGAACACCAAAAAATATTATATTTTATGCAACACCGTCCTTGAATACAGAACATTCAATACAAAATATAACAGATGTCTATGCTAGCATAGAAAATGCTACAATTTTAAAAGATACATCACATTCATGGAAAAGATTTCAAATGTATTTTGACCAGTATGGGGGCATAAAAAAAATATCTATAAGCGTTTTTATTGTTTGTTGATAACTCATTTGATTATTTGTTTTGTTTATTTTTATTCGTAAACATTAAAAATGATTTAATTAATTTGTGTTATAAAACCATTATTACATATTTCAAACATGAATAAATAAAACTAAACTAGCTAAAAGTTAATAATATTTTCATGAGATGCAGCGAAAATTGTCAATGTCAATGGAAAATAAATGTAATTGGGTTTCTAGAGAAAAAATATATTAAAGACGTCACGACGCCTAGCATCCATGTACCAAAAACATCATTTGGTACCAGATTCGTAGAATAGGTTGTGCTCAAAATAATGTTTTGCGTATTTCTCAAATATCTTCTTTTTAGATAAAGGTATGGGTTAGAATTATGTATGACATTTTGTTTGCTCATAGCACGAAAACTAATGATTTTTGGGAAAAAAATTAAAAAAAATTAATGACATCTATAATAGAAATTGGGTATCCATGGAAAAAAAAATATATAGAACTCGTCGATGCAACAAAAACATGATTTGCCACCAGAATTGTAAAATAAGTTGAACTTAAAAAAACATGTTTTGAATTTTCCAAATATCTGGGAAATAGAAGCCCTGGGCGAGAACACACCTATGTAATCTTATAGGCAGCTTGGCACTTTTTCCCCAATTGACTTAGCAACATGGAAACGTGCGGTTATTTTCGTGGGGGTATTTGGTATGGTTCTCGTATAAAACACTTTTCGCAATGTCGCAATCACTACCGTTTGTGCATAAACTACAAAAATTGATTGAAAACTATGACTTTCCAATGGATGGTTCACGTATTCTGTGTACCCCATACAATTGACTACGAATTTCATACACGCCGTGAAATACATTTTTTAAGACATTTATCCATTGACAGGATATTTCCGGTTCAGTTACAAGAGAGGATTTTTTTTATGATTTGTTTGTCATGTTCTGTGCATGTAGTCTGCCTTAGAACGTAGTCGACAATGCTGAGTTTAGAGGTTTCTTTGCAAAACTCGTATCAGGTTTTTCATTATCGAGTCATACATTGCGTAAAACATATCTACCAAGTGTGTATGAAAATGTCTTGAGGAATATTATAGAGGAAATTTTTGAGGGTGACAGTGAATAAAACAATGGACTTTTGGTATAATAAGGTTGTTAATATTATACTAAGAACTTTAAGTGTTCAAAAGGCTTTCTTTCTATCAGACAGCAAAAGTCGTGCTATAGAGAATAAACTAAAAAGTGTTATACACAGGAACTTGAGATACAAAACAATGTATAAAATTCATGAGCGGTTTGTCAATGCCTGCTCATATGAACTATTCAGAATTTGAAGATAGGGAATTTTCACCCTGTAACAAAGTGATTATTCCGGTAATGGTTTTCTGTTGTAATCAGACCTAAATTGTTTCTTTTCCGTTCACTTTGGTACACCCTGTATAAAATAACTTGTGTTAATATTTTTTTTAAAACCGTATTGAACCAAAGTTAAACTTATTTTACAAGTCCAGTATAGAATAACAATTATTTCTCACATATAATTGTTTCAAACTGGTTTCTTTCCAGGGTAATCTTAGTTTGTTTATTATCCTAAGGATAAATCGTTTATTCTGTTTGTATTCAGTTAAGTAAGAGGAAAGTAGTTTAATTTAATTTAGTTTGGTTTCAAAGCAAGTTGAAATAATTCATGGTAAAGAAATATGTTTCTATTTGTTTTAACAATTTAATGCTGAGTAGTTGTTTCCTGTAAATTTTATTCGATATATAGTTTAGCCCACCTGGGTTAAAGGTCGCAGCTCTTAGTACCTGCTTTGCAGGTCGCTATCAGTCACTAAAACCTCAGTGATGTCTGATAGGTAGTAGCACTGACCACCAGAGGGATACACCTATCACTCACTAGGCCAGCTTATCAAGTAAATTGTTAAAACAAATAGAAACATACTTCTTTATCATGAATTATTTCAACTTGCTTTGAAACCAAACTAAATTAAATTAAACTACTTTCCTCTTACTTAATTGAGTACAAACACAATAAACGATTTATCCTTAGGATAATAAACAAATTAAAATTACCCTGGAAAGAAATCGATTTGAAACAATTATGTTTGAGAAATAATTGTTATTCCAACTACTGAACTTGCAAAATAAGTTTAACTTTGGTTCAACACGGTTTTAAAAGACATATTAACACTAGTTATTGTATACAGAGTGTACCAAAGTGAACGAGAAAAACCCATTTAGGTCTGGTTACAGTAGAAAACTATTACCGCTAAAATCATTTCGCTACAGTGTGAAAATTCCGTATAGTCAAGATTTGTAAAAAAATGCAATATGACGATGAATTGAATACTATAGGTGAAGAAATTATTATGAAAATATCAAATATTAATAAAAATTGGTCATTATTTCTACGCACGCTCACCACAAGTACGTGACGTGTACTACTATAACCTCAAATCATAAATAACTAAAGCAAATCATAACAAAAGGTGCTCCCATTTTTCTTTTAATTTGGCATCCTTTGGAAAATTAAAAATTTTACATCTACTTTTATTAGCATGCACTGACTCATATGGTTGCCAGAAGGACATACGTAGACAAATAAAATCAAAAGTATAAAATTAGTAGTGTAATATATACCTGAACATTCCACATCTACCGAGGTTAATGGTACAAATTCTAAATAGTTCACATGAGCAGGCACTGACAAACCGCGCAGATAATTTTCATGAATTTTATACATTGTTTTGTATCTCAAGTTCCTGTGTAAAACACTTTTTAGTTTATTGTCTATAGCACCACTTTTGCTGTCTGATAGAAAGAAAGCCTTCTGAACACTTAAAGCTCTTAATATAACATTAACAATCTTATTACGCCGAAAGTCCGTTGTCTTATTCACTGTCATCGTGTAAATTCCAAAATGTCATAATTTTACAAAAAAATCCAAATTTTCAAAAGCCAAAAAAAAAAAGGTGTGATAAATTTTCCTTCTGATTACGAAAAAAAATAGTTTGCAAAGATTTTACTAATGGTCTAGAAAGAATCTGGGGAGGCTGCACATTTTTGAAACTTTTTTCTCACATTTTTTTTTCAATTTTTTTCTGCAAAACTCCTTCAATTAGTACTGATAGTCGTGCCTTCAAATATTGTTTGGGTTCTATGCTCCAATACTGAGATATGGTACAACCTAAATCCACTAGCCGCCACTGGCCTGGAGCTTTTTTAATTTTCAATTCTTTAATAAATGGTTTAATTTCAGGTTCATCCGTTGGATATAAGAAGAGAGACCTGATTACTTCAATTCTACTCGCTATTGGAGGATAGTAATCAATTTTTTGAGCTAAATTGTTTCCTACATTTATATAATAATTATTAAATTATTTAGCTATTTCATATTTTCTAGCAATTTTTGTACCATTTTTTTAAATATATTTTATTTCTGAGTTACTTTTTGTTAAATTGTTTATAATTGTCTTTACTCCCTCCCACAGTTTCTTACTATCTATTTTTCCAATACTATAGATAAGATTTTTTTATATATTCACTTTTTGCTTTTTTTTACAAGACCGTTAATTTTATTTCTATAGATAAATATACTGCGTTTTTATTTCAATGTCCTGAGGATTTTTTAAGTGTTGCTGAGATAGTTTATCTCTTTTACATATTGACGTTACAATAGCCATTAGTCATCCAGGGCTTCCTTTTTTGTTTCTACTAGAATGTGATTTTATTATTGTTGCTTGTTTTATGTAATTTTTTATTATATTTAAAAAGTTTTCAGAACTGGTGTCGCAGTCTTCACAATTATATACATTAATCCAATTTTCATTTCTTATAAAATTTATTAGTTTAGGAGACATTTAGTGGACAGTGATAAGGTTCCGAGACTACAAAGTTTTGATTGGTATTGTTACAGTAACTTCTATTTTCAAAGAAATGGGAAACTATAGTTTATTAAGTAAAACATAATCAACAACTCCAATGGAAAAATGAAATTCATTTATATAATAAAAAAATGCCTTAAAAAAATTCATGCCTCATAGTTTATTCTCTGAGGTAGATCTAAAAATAGATTATATCTTTATTACTCCCCAGAGTTGATAATACTTCATTTATTTTTTATGCAGTAATATCCCACTAGACGTCTACATGAACACATTAGGGATTCAACTTTATTATGGTATCGATTGTTGATTAATGTGACTGTAATTAATAGTGATCTAACACAACTAAATAAGTAAATACTATTTAATCTTCTTTTTGAAATAAATTCATAGTTTTCGTTGATATAAGATTATTAAGAATAACCTCGAACGCATCGGTTTTTAATTTTGGCATCTTTTACAGAGAAACTCAGTTTTAAAAGGTTATTTCAAATATTTCACATATTAATTTTATTTTATAAGAATTCAATTTTCTACAATTCTCTTTTATTCTACAGTCCTTCTCAATTAAATGAAAAACCCATTTACTTGCTAAATTAAATACTCTAGAATTTGTAGTCCAGTATCCCAAAATTTTAAAGTGAAAAATTACATTCATTATAGATAAACAAAAAGCGCTTTTTTTGTTTTACGTTTAAAACATTTCAATAAAAAAATCATAACTGTGTTTTTTCTTTTTTATTCATTTAATTAACGTCGGCCTATTTCCGCTACCAGGACCAATCTTCGATGTCAGGAGACAAACCACCCTAAATGTTTCCCAAATTGGCGGCAACCTCATCATGATATTTTCTCCAGGGTTCACTCTCGTTTACGAGAAACTGGGTCTTTAAATAAACTTATGCCCCATGTAGAATTAGTGAAAGCGGGACACCAAGTTTCGAAGAACATCAACACTATCTGTACCACATCCTAAAGGTACAATGTCCAGAATTTCAGGTCTTTGAACATCGAGTTGAATGTTGTACTTAGTTTGTGAATAATTCTGACGTCGCGCCGTATTTTTGTTAAAGTGTGATGTTTTCAAAAGAATCTTGTTTCACTAGAGATGGTCTGTTCGACATGCACAATAACCATAACCTTGTGCTCATGTGATACATGGTTACCAATTGTATTTTTACGTTAATATCTGGGCTGGAATTGTTGAAGATTATCTAATCGGACCCCATATTTTTCCACCGCACCTCAATAGTCAAACCTATCTTGTATTTCTTATCAACACTTCCAATTTTGCTAGATATTATTCCTTCAAACAATCGAGCTATAATGATATTTCAGTCCGTACTCACCTTGTAGAACCAAAATTCTACAAAGAACTTAACTCGAAAAAATAAAAAAACCAAAAAAATCACCCAGATCACATAGAAGGCCCTCAGCCATTAGAAACATTTAGACAATGCCCGAGCCGAAATTACACGGGTTCAAAATATCACATGTCAAACCACTTTTTTTAGCAATTTAGATAAAGAATAAAGAACCATAATCAAAACTTCAAGCATCAATTTTTTATCTCAATTCTCCGATTTTTAAAATCCTAAAGAGAAAAATTAATTTTCATTAAAAAATCGTTCCGCAGTATAAGCGTGACGGCAAGCGCCGGGACGCATTAAAAAGCCAAAACTCATAAAGACGTTCATGACTTCATGAGTAATAATTACAAACCGGTATGACGATTTTATTGCAATCTAGGAGGCCCCAAAAAATTTTAATTTCAGTGATCGACAGAAGCATATAATTATTAGAGGCCAAAGCCATCATAAAATAGTAAAAGGTTTTCTGTATTTCTATATATAAATTTTAAAAGATGCTAGTTGCACATACCTAAATATAATTTTTTACAAAGTCAATTAAACAAAAAAAAGGTTTTGAGAATTATATTTTTATTCATGTCAATATGGCGTCAACATTCAATAACAGAAAATTGGCGAATTCAGTTCGAATAACATTATAATGGTATAAATGTCTACAAAGTGTTTGTCACTTAATAGGAATGACAAACACCAGAATTATTTCACTTCAAAGTTACGTTTACCATAAAGTAGTAAATGCAACTAACGTTATAAATGTTGCTACTTTAAATATTGTGACGGGAACTACAATAATTTCACTATGTAGTTATGTTTACCAAAACGTAGCAAATACGACGATTGACTTAATTTTTCATTGTAGCTTTAAATTGGCGTTTACTACGCTACTACGAAAAAGGTTACTGCAAAGTTCCCACGTACTTTACGGCCCTCACTTTTAAGTTGATAGAGCTGACTGATGTAATCTATGTAGATAAAGATAATTTTATTGTTTGGGATTGGTAATACGTTAATGACTGACTAAACGTCAACAGGTAGAAGATTTACCTCGAAGAGCAACAAAATTCATTGTCCAAAGTTGACACTTTTATCCATATCTTCTGTCGTCGCATCACTTTCACATATCCGTAACTTCCCTAAGTTATTCATTTGTCTGAATTTCGTGAATTTGTTCAACGGGCGGAATTTTAATTAATAACAATTAACGGTAAATCACAAACAATCACAATCAATTACATTCTTTACTTCAACATTTGTTGGTTCTTCATTGCAATATCTGATTTTTTCGAGAATTCTCCTAACCTGGTTATTTATCCGTTTCAACGACAATTATGTATTGCCTACTATATTAAAGTTTCGATGCCAGTTTTCGTGACTCTGGTGCTAGTTGAATACGGAAATTAATATCCTTGGAACATATCCTGATATGTTCTTAAGGCATCTTTCCCTAGATTTAGATGTACCATAGATTACTATATGGAACATTTTGAAAAAACACAAGTTTTCTTCTTATAAATATTTAAAAGTACATATAAATATTTAAAAATACAAATGCTTACTACCTGGAGATGAGGAAGATTGGTGTTTTGTCAGTGGCTTATAAACTTTTATAACGGAAGACCAGATAATTTCAAATTTATTTTGTGGTGTCAAATTATATTTCTCTAATGCAGGTATGTGCAATAAAAAAAATCAGTATTACTGCAGTAGGTAGAACCCTCGTTCTTTGTTTCATGAGATCATCAGAATTGCTTTCAGTTAAAATGTTTGGTGTGGTTTAGTTGGTTTAAGACCTATGGATCCAATTTTTTATCATAATACCTTAAGAGCAGAACGATATGTAGAATTAATGACAGAGGTTTTGGACAATTTTTTAGATATCATTCCATTAGTTAATTATTCACGAACTGACTTTCATTAAATTAAAGCATCTGCTCATAATTACCATAGAACCTGTGATTTATTACGAGAAATTTTTGAAAACCGGTGGATAGGAACGCTGGCGTGCTCCCTACCTCTAGATTTTTATCTCTGGAATTATGTCAAAAACGAAATATACAAAGAAAAGTACAGAAACGTGGTGGAGCTCCAAAAGAAAATTTCTGAAGTTATAAATGGTATTGATGACAGAACTATTTTAAAAGCTACACGATATGTACAAAAAAGAGAACAAAAACATATTGAACAAGATTACATTTTTGAACATTTAATAAATTTGGTAATTGTTTAGACATTACTTTGTATAAATTTGTATTAATAATAAATAATTTAAAAAAAAATACCTATTGTTATTTTACATGTCTAGATAGATAGATAGATATAAGATAGATGGATATATATTGGTGCTTTATACATTAAAATATTTACGGAAGTTAAATCAACAATAAAAATATATAAAAATAATAAAAATGGTAAAAAAGTAAGTTAATTTATGAAAACCACATAAATAAATAAATATGACAGTTAACAATAATATAAAATAGTTTCACATAAATATCCATGCAACAAGTCAAGTCGGAAAACAAGCATTTATTAAATTACAGATATACCGACGAACAAGAATAAATAATGATAAATTTCCCACAATTATACATGACACATTAGAATATTCAATAAAATCATAAAAGGCGTTTTTAAGTAAATATTTCTTTATCGTAGATTTAAAACGACTGTGATTTAGATTTTGAATAATATCCAGTAGTACATTCAAACATTTTATGGCATAATAACCTGTGTCATTTCTTGTTTGGTACAGGCGTAGAAAATCATGGTTTATTTGTTTTCCTGACATATAGGCGAATTAGATCGCGTTTCATGTATCTGTCCTGATATTCTTTAATATAAAAAAAGACAATGTAAAATGTAGTCGTCTCTGTAACCTAATCCTGCTATAACTCTTACAGCTTTTCTCTGCATAGAAAAAGATTCTTAGCGTGTACGGAATGTCCCCAGACTAGAATCGCATATGAAAGAGCTGAGTGAATAAGTTCATGATATGCTGTTAGTAATGTTGGCTGAGATACACTATTACCAAGACTGCGTATTAAAAATATGTTACTGGACATTTTTTTTACAAACATGGTTTATATGTAGTTCCCGGGATAAATTATGATCTAAGTAGACCCCTAAAAATTTTACGTTTTCAGACAAATTACACAGCTCCACAAAAAGAAAAAAATTTCTGACCTAGCAATGAGACGAGTATATCCTTATGTATTTTTGATCGCTGATTCCGAATCCGGGGTCAAAAAAAGTCGTACACTCCAAAAAAAAAATTTTAGAGCCAAAAAACACCCCCTAAATCGTTTTGTTTAATATTTTCGTGAAAAATTGAATGTATTACGATAAAAATAAAAATGAATTGCAGCGTTCACCCTATCGGTATGAAACGCACCCCCATAGAGGGTGAGAACCACCCTCATCTGCCATCAAACCAATTGATAACGACAATGACTGAAAAACATCTAAAAATGTTTAAGTTTCGTTAGGTTTGCAATAAACTGACGTAGAATTCACGTAATACCCCAAAACTACCCCTATATCGTTATGAAAAACAACCCTTAACTTCAATTACAGAAAAAAGAAAGGAAAAAACATAAAATTTGATAACGATTTCATTATATGGATGTTCTTATTTGCAGAGATCCCTATGGCTAGGATATTAGCAGTCATTTGTCACCAATCTTAACACCATTTGGGTATAAAACGCATCCCTGAAGGGGGTGAGAAGTACTCTTACGTTAGTAGCTTTTAATTCTTCTTTTTTTAATCTTTTTTTTTATGGTATCTTTTAACTTTAGTCTTACTGACTGTCGTTTGTGTTGTTCTTTCGTGTCTCTTTTCAGAGACCAACAGTAGTCTGCTATCATGTGTTTATCCCATCTTCCTTGATATCGTTTTTCCATTTCATAACGCTATAGGGGTAGTTTTGGGGTATTACATGAATTCTACGTCAGTTTATTGCAAACCTAACGAAACTTAAACATTTTTAAATGTTTTTCAGTCATTGTCGTTATCAATTGGTTTGGTGGCAGATGAGGGTGGTTTTCATCCTCTATGGGGGTGTGTCTCATACCGATAGGGTTAACGCTGTAATTTACCTTTATTTTTATCGTAATACATTCAATTTTTCCCGATAATATTAAACAAAACGATTCAGGGGGTGTTTTTTGGCTCTAAAATTTTTTTTTGGGGTGTACGACTTTTTTTGACCCCGGATTCGGAATCAGCGATCAAAAATACATAAGGATATACTCATCTTGTTGCTAGGTCAGAAAAAAAAATATTTTTTTTGTGGGGCTGTGTTATTGTTCACTGTATGATGTCAGACTAAAAGCCATTGATTTAATTTTTTCATTATTTAATACTAGTTGGTTACTTAGAAACCAATCATCAATTGTCGGTTCAGTATTATTAGCAATATATAATAGAGTCTAAAATTCTTGTTGTTGTAAATTAATGTGGTGTCGTCAGCGAAGAGAATAAATTTAGGCACAGATGTACATTTTGGTAAATCATTGATGTAAATAAAGAACAGTATTGAAACTAATATCGAACTTTGAGGTACACCAATATTTATACCAATTAAATTTGATTTTAAATTGCGATATTCAATAAATTTGGATGTATCTTCAAGATAAGACTGTACCAAAGGGCTACTATTTGTACAAAATTTGTAAAAAGATGACTAATCAAAATGTTATGAGACACACAGTCAAAGGCTTTGTTCAAATCTAGAAACTGAACATACAAAAATTCGGTTTCCTCGAAACCTTTGTTTACTTTATATATTAACGTGTTAGTGGCTAAAGTTGTGCTTTTTTTAACACGCTTTTATTAGCTTCACTTGTATGTTTGTTTGTTTGTTTGTTTGTTTGTTTGTAACTGACTCTTTGGACTCGATTTTGACCCACTTTAAACAGACAGATTTAATTGAAACTTTGTACACTTACGAAGAACCGGTAACAATACAATAATTTGAAGTTTATATCATTATCCTAATCAGGATCGCCAGTCCTTTCCTCACGTATCCTCTGCGTGAGAGCAAGAGGCTTAATATTGTAAGTATATTTCGTGATTCTCAGTTCGGTCGTTGGCCGAGCGGGCAAGTCTTAGTCGACGCGAAACGACGGACTCCTCGGGCGTGAGTTCAAATCCCATGACTGAAATAAAAAAATTTTTTTTTTCAGAAATATCTGTTGGATCGTAATTTGTTATAATATCAGCATCAATAAGCAATATAAATATAGTTTAAAAAAACTACAAAACACGCTTTCATAGCACATCAAACTAAAAAGTGAAAAATAAATATAGTTTATAAAAACTAAAAAACACGCTTTTAAAGCACATCAAACTAAAAAAGTGAAAAATAATTATTAATATAAACTGAAAACAATAATGAACGAAAAATACTAGTATTATTGTGAAAAAAGCGTGGGGCGCTTTGTGCCATATTTTTCGTATATCGAGCAACCCACGCTTTTTTCACAATAATACTAGTATTTTTCGTTCATTATTATTTTCAGTTTATATTAATAATTATTTTTCACTTTTTTAGTTTGATGCGCTTTAAAAGCGTGTTTGTTAGTTTTTTTAAACTATATTTATTTTGTTCTAAAACCAAATTGAAAGTTATTAAACAGATTACAATTTTCAAAATAAAACGTAATTTGTAATTTTAGTATAATTTCAAAAAATTTGGCAAATATCGGAATAATGACGATTTGCCTATAATTAGCGGGATCATCAACCGAATCTTTTTTTATGTACAGGAATAACTTTTGACAATTTGGGAATCTTGGAAAAAACCTTGTTTTCAATACACTGATTCTAATTTTACTAATTTATTTTGCGTATTATAAGAATAGTCTCATCATATACAGACATTTTCTTTTAAAATAAGAATAAGGTAGTTGTATAATAAAAATAATTTGACCGACTTTTTTTTACCAAGGCAATGTGATTGTTTTGATTAATCGGCTCCAGTTCCATTCATTTGAAGAATAATTTAATAAGCTTGTAACTTTTTTATTTACAACTTTGGGTCAATAGTGCATTAGAACTTTCTTGTAGAGAATTTAAGATTCCTTCCAAATGAGAGAAAATATACAAGGTCTCAGGATTAAAAAACATGTTTTTTATGAATAACTCGAAAATGCTACGTTCAATTGTCTTTCTGTTTTCACCATCGTAATCACCGGAAAAAGTCCTATTAATTTGATAATTTAACCGTCTTCGTAACCAAAAATAACGAAGTTAGCAATAGTGCAGGGTTATCTTGAGACACCTTGTAGTTTCTTTAAATCAAAAACTCGATGACGTTATAACATGAACTGTAATGACGTCATATTTAAATTTTATATAACAAAGGATGTGCAGTTGGAGTAAAAATCAACGAGGTTTTCTTCGATATCGTCACATCAACAGAGAAAATTAATTTAATCGGTTCTTTTGATACGCACTGTATGTTCTCAAAAACTAATATTGTAGGCAGAATATTCTAAAATATGATTTGAAATATCTAAGTTATTTACGGAGATTTATTTTTTACAAAAAATACGCAAAAATACTATGTTAAAAGTACTCTTATCACATCAGATAGGCGAGGGTAATGAAAATTGGTCACCAGTGTAATATAAATGTTTAGTTATTTTAAAATGTTTTAGAAACTGATAAAAAAGCGTAATATCTAAAACCTTCTTCGAGATCCCCACTGTTGGCCGGATAATAGCAACAACATTTTAATTTATCCTATATGTGAGTATCAAATTGTAGGAAAAGAAACTATATAAAAACAGTTTGTTACATAAATATTGCATTAGGTGAAATCCCTTATTTCACTGGACTAAAATAAAACTTCCGACTTATTCCACTTCGATTGTTTCATTCAATTAAGCGGATTTTCTTTTTTCAGATTCTCCCTTAGCCGGACAGACACCGCCGAAACTGCGACATCCGCCGTCCCCTCTAGCTCTAGGAGTAATTCTGGGGACAGCAACACACCGGGTTTCCCTAAAGTTGTGCCTGCCCCAGGGGCTAGCGCGCTAGTGCAACGTCGACGAAGCACCTTAGAATGTCTCGTACCTGCTCCTCCGGTTCGTCGACCCGGATCTTTCAGGCAAAGGTCGCCAAAGGCCACACCTGAAAGACCACCAACTTTCTGCTACAGAAGACTGAGTTGGCCTGAAATCGATCACCAGGTTCGTTCGGGGTAAGGTCACTTATTTTATCAACTTGTATCTTATAAGTGTTGACAGTTTACTACTTGAATAAGGGTTATTTGCATTTTTTCTGTTATACAATAATGATAAAAAATATACATATAAAGTTCAGTTCAAACTTATTTGCAACATAGAAAACGCCGACTACTTTGATCCCTTTACGCCGTCAAATGTACAGACGTTTTTTATGTTGCAAATAAGTTTAAAATAAACTTTAATGTACAGCATGTCCGGGGTTGGCGTTTAGAAGAGGTGAAATTGTAAAAATATTCAACTGTTTGAGAAAAAGTTACGCTACATAAAAGTTTTGCATTCCTAAAAAATGCATACAATTTATGTTGAGAAACTTTATATTTTTTATACAGGGTGCTCAAAAATTATAAATACTTGATATTCGCTTAAGATTAATTAATACATTTTTTTATCAAAAAGCAAGAAGTACACGATTTACAACTAACAAATTTTATAACCAAATTATGAAAAAATAACGGTTTAAGAAATATTATGTAGATATTGAGCAAAAAACTTTCCATAATACAAGAGTTACCTATTTTTTTATGTGTATATTGATTTTCTTTTATGATCATGTTTATATACAAATAATTATTAAAAAAAAATTGTGCAAATAAGGTTACATTTTGAAAATAGTAGACACACAACCATTCCCTCTGGCATTGCCAACTGTCGGATCTGGAATTCGATTTCAATTGCAGATAGACAGTTACTAGTTGAGCTTGCCACATGGTGCACTCTAGCCAACTATGATACTGTGTCAGATTCAATAAAAGGAATTAATAAACTCTTTTTCAAACTGACAATAATAGGTAGTTGTAACGTAGTAATTGTTAAAGCAGGCCTATTGTAATGCAGCCTACCGAACGCTGGACATACTCCGTGAATTTTACATATCAACAGGTTTCCACTCCAGCAATCAGTCGAACACAGACGCTGCTGAGATACGTATGTGTATGCGAATAGAGATTATAATAAATATAATATTTTCGCAAGCGTATACAATTTCAAAAGTAAGATGTTCTTTATTTGTTATCTTTATCCGAATCTTTTCAAATGTAAATATGACATTACAGACGTTAACAGATAACCCTGGTATTCTTGTTGCCGAGACTTTTAAAGACATTTTAATAATGCGTTTTCACGTTCTCACCAAGTATCCAATTTAAATATGGGACATTACACGCCAAATCACCCAGCACGTGACCCTGACCATTTTTAATTTCGCTGAAAATTTTATATCTTTGAGTACCACTTGATATTAGTATCCAGATAAATTTTTCGATTTTTATCTCAATCCCTCTAGAAGTAATGAATTTTTTTATGATTTTCGATTAAAAAACTTTCAAATGGCTACAACTTTTTTAAAAATCAAGATATCCAAAAAAAACTATAGGGTTAATTTTTTCCTCCTTGAATTGGACTTTTTAAAAAATATATAAAAAAATTCTTAATTAATATTTTCTGTATTTTTTCTTAGTTGATACAAAAACAAATTTTTTAAAGATGAGCGTCGTTTTATTTTTTATTCAACAAATTCGCAAAAATAATGTTAAATATTTAGCAAATTTTAAGCCTAGTCTCATCTTAGTGGAAATTTTCAAACTATTTTTTACCATAAGACATCATCAAAAGTTTCAATAGCGAAAACAGTAAATTTACAAAGAAGAAAATGTATTTTTTTTAAATTCAAAAAAAAGTTTGTAGTTGTATCAGGATGAGATTAGGCTTAAAATTTGCTAAATACATAAATAACATTACTTTTGTGAATTTTTTGAAAAAAATAAAAAAAAAGAAAATGACGCTACCTTTAAAAAAATATTTTTTTGTTTCAAACTAAGAAAAAATAGAGAACACATTAATTAAGAATTCTTTTATATATTTTTATGAAAGTACAATTCAAGACAAAAAAATTTTTTTTATCAAATAAACGAAAGTTCTTCTTGAGGCCACAGCATATGCCATTCGCAGGCCGTTTTCTGACAACAAAGAAAATCGTAGTCTCTACGTTAAGGTAGAGTACCAATGAGTCGATGGTAATTCCATCTGCCAGTGTCAATTGCAATGTAATAAATTGGAAAATAGTCCAACAAAGCGACCTTTATAAATAAAAGGTGAGAGGTTTACGACTTTGTACCTAATTTAGGTATTATTTTTAGTGTTGATTAATATGTGTAAATTAATTTTACCCTCTTTGTTGGAATATTTTGGTATTTATTTAAAGTTATAATTTTTATTATACCTCTATTAGTAAAGATCGTTTTGTCGGAGCATTTTTCCAAGTTATTATACTGCGATTGACACCGTCAACTCATAGTTTCTAGATGAAAGTAGAGTACCATACTTTTATCTAGAAACTATGATTCTGAAATTCTCTTTATTGTCATGGCGTATACCTACTTCACACTGGAGAAAGCAAAAACCAGAAACCGATCTGCGAATGACATACACTACGGCCTCAAGAAAGATTTCCATTTATTTGGTAATAACCTTTTACTAATGGGCAATCGCAATTCAAGCTAAAGCTTAATCACTTCTCTTTGTGTGATACAACTTTATAAATCACCAAGAAGTGTGTGTGGCAACATTATTTAATCTTCAATTAAATAAAGTAAAAGGTTTACGACTTTGCACCTGATTTAGGCTTTATTTTTAGTATTGACTTCTATTTGTAAATTAAATTTCCTGTAGTTTTCTCATGAAATTTCAAATATACCTAGCTATCTTTCATAATAATAAAGTTAGCATAAGATTACATTTTGTGCTGCAAATGACAAGGTTAGTTATCTCTTTTCTATTTTAGTAATATACCAATTAACTTATTTAACTTTTTTAATTTTGTTCACTTCTGGTTTGAGGATTACCTGCTTAAAATTTAAGGTTTATAAAATCATTAATGAAAAAAAGATACGGCAAGTTGAACGTAAAATCTAAAAAAAATCAAAAAAAATCGCATGTCTTGAAAACTCTCCATTTCACTGATTTCGCCATTACAAATCAATTGGTGGCTCAAAAATTCGGATGCAACAGATCATTTTACACAAGAGTCAATGGTCAATTTTTTTTAGGTCCTCGACAGGTTACAAGGTGTGGAATTCAGACGTCTCGGTTCTCTACTGGTAGATGTTTCTATATTTTTTGCTAACTCTGTATGTTAATGTGTAGTTTAGTCTCTTTGCCTTTGACATGTTATTAGCGTAGTTGATACTAAAACAATACACAAACCTAAGTAATTTTTTAATTGCATGTTACAGACTGTACGTATGAAATTAGCGTTCTTAATATCTAGTCTGCTGTCAAATGTACATCCGTGGGCTCCTTGATGATGCAAGTGTGGGAGTGGTCTTAATCTCTTCGTTTGGCCTTGGAGAAACATAATTTTAATGGTGGCACTCTCAAAAATGGTGCGTTGGGGTACTACCCTTCAGAAACAAAATGGTCGCCGTCGCAAACACTTTTTTCCCTTTATCTAAGTAACCGTCCATTTTTTCAAAAGACGTTTTATACAAAAAATGTTTATAATTCAATTCTACATAGAAAAGGTTGTTACGAATTTTTTTGTAGGACCTACCACTTTCTCAGAAAGTTTACCTTTAGGGTTTTCAAATGAGATAGGGGTACAAAAATTAAAAGTTGTTCTGTGAACAGTAATCTCACTCAAGTCATCTATTAACAGTGGAAATAATAAAAAAAATTCTACAGTACAGACATAGGAAACTAAATAATAATAATTGAATCGAAATAAACAAAAATAAACGTATTTTTTAATTAGTCATCATCGCTGTCAGTACAAATATCACTTAATCCCAAGTCTTCTTCATCACCTTCGAACTCTCCCATATTGTCACATCAGTCAGAATCACCCTCAGATCTACACATCTCAGTACACCTTAATCCATTCGACTGACATGTATATGGAGGAGAGCAACGCCTTTGAAAGCATGAGCAGCGGTAAAGTTCCAGTAAAAGCTCTTGACCACAGGGCATGGTACAAACTGGCTCGTATGTACTCCCTACTTTCTTCCACCCGAAGTCTGTAGGTGATGGGTTATTTGGATGCTGAATAAGGTCCTGATTCCACTCAAAAGCCTGAAGATGAGCCCTTAACAAAGCTGGGTTCAAAGCAGATTTTGTTGGAGGGAGGTTCTCGTCTTGACATTATTTTTGCGTAAACAACAACCATCTTACAGCTCCTATATCAGTCAGCGTTGTTTTGGGGATATATAGCTGACAAACAAATACTGCCAAGCTAGCTCTGACATCTTCAGTGAGATAAAGAGTAGTCCCCAATTTGGCCAAAGCTTCTAATAGCTCATCACTTACGGAATTGAATGTATTCCACCACTTTACTTTCCCTTTGTTGGCAAATGATCCTGTTACATCTGCTCCTGAAAGTGCGTGTAATCCAGGAAGTGCAGAGGCCTTTAGTGGCCCCAGTGCTTTGTAAATTGAAGCTAGCTGAACAAACCTTTTCATACCATGACCAAGGAAAACTCCAAACTTTGGTGTAAGTTGGGGATATCGACTTAGTAGTAAAACCACAACATCAGTATCAGGTGAAAACACATGAGTGTTTTTGATTCCTCTCTGTGCTAAGTACGCAGCCTGTAGTATGATCTTCGTGTCCGCCTCCTCCTGGGTACTTGAAAGACTCGAAACATCAGCACCATGTGATGAACCTGATTTGTCCTTCCAACTGACCACGAACTTCTTCCCATAGGTCACAGCGAATTGAAGAATCTGGTCGGAAAGGAACTCTGTCAGTTCATCCTTTGTCTTATCATGAGCCAGTAGTTTATTCATTGGTGTACTTCCAATTATTGTTTCTGGTCCGATTTTATACTGGATTGGATCTGAGCCTTTTTGCCGAATTACTCTCATCTATGTTTTCAATGAGTTCTCTTTGTAAGAGTCGAAAACCACATGAACCTCACTATAATTGCTAAATTTTTGACCAATCCATTTACTGAAGCTTACACCGAGGTCACGGCATGTTTTCACTGAGTTAGATTTGTGGTAGGTATGAAGAAGTGCCATGCCATCTACTATGGCAGCTTTCTCCTGTAGTTCTTCATGCCCTTCTAAATTTGCAGGACCTGTGCCATTATGATCATCATTTTCTTGGGCAGGGTTTGTTTGTAATGATTCTAGAGCATCCATAAGTTTCTATTTAGCTAGGCAATGATGCATTCTTCCATCAGCAGCAAACAACGACCTCGGCAGTGCTGAAAACGGATGATTTCAACCACTAATCTATTCAAAAGAAATGTTCAGGAAATATCATAGAGAAACCTTAAAAATTAATTTTTAGAGAAAATGGTAGGTCCTACATAAAAATATGTAATAACCTTTTTTGTGTATAATTAAAGAATAAACATTTTTTGTATAATACATTTTTTGATACAATGGACGGTTACTTAGATAAATGGGAAAAGTATTTGCGATGACGGCCATTTTGTTTATCGCATGCAGCACCCGAACGCACCATTTTCGAGAGTGCCACCATCGAAATTGTGTTTCGCCAAGATCAAACGAAGAGATTGAGACCACTCCTAAACTTGCATCATCAAGGAGCCCACGGGAGCCTATTTTTGTACATTTGACAGCCGACTAATCCAAGAATATATATCAACCATGAAATCAACCAAAATTAAATGATTTTTTAAAACATTTAAATCCCTAAATCACAAAAAATATCGATTAAAAAATCGAAACAAAAGATAAAAAAGCCATGATGAATACACAACATCGTCACATTTTCAAACATACAAAGTATTAAAATTAGTACATGAAATATTTATACACATAAATGGGTTAAACCAATAATTACATTACAGAAGTTTTGGAATTTATACATGATGAGGATTAAAATTAATTACAATGGGAAATTATGCAGATCGATACTTCGATGTTTTAAGTGTTTATAAATTTGTATGGAAGTTAATATATTAAGTTATTTAATTATTAATTATCGAAAAATTATTTTTATTTTCTAAAGATTTATTAGAAACAAATAGGGTCTGTTTTTTAAACAACATAAACCTATTAAATAACTTATTTTTCACCATAATTCATACAGCGGCCTATTACAAGCGAGATAAATTAATCGCGACATTGGAGAAGACTAGCTGATTTAAAGTAAAAAGTTAAATGACTTCCTATCAAATGAATTCAAATTAACCACCCAATAATATAAGTTGTAAAGCTAATTGTAAGAGAATGACTTTATTCAGGAGATTGTCTCATCATTTAGAGGGATGACAAATCTTAATTCTTACTGATGTTAACAACCGAAAAAAATGAGCAACGTTCTGGAATTAATTCAGGAATACTGCAGATTTATTACAAAACGTTATTATTTTAATTACACATTAATCAAAAAGTAATATCATGTCATTTAGATCAGTTTAGAAAAATCTGTACGACAAAACAAAACTATTTTGCTACAAGTTGAAATCTTACGAATCAATAGTATTGGTAACCCTTATTTGCATACAACAATGCTCCATCGAATTCTTTGATACTTTTATCACTGGTATCCTGCAAAGGACGTGAGATGTATTGAAATTGCACATAGCTAATTTTTTAGAGTATAAAATTTCTTATCCGATAAGTAGCTCACTTTTGCAAATTGCCAATTGAATCTGTGCTGGGTCCGCCGAAATTCTATAGTCGAAGTCTTCTTCCGATGTATCTTTTCACCTAAAATGTGTAATTTTAACGTTATAATGTTATAATGTTAAAATTTTCCAAAAAATTTACCCATAATTAGATGTCTCAAATACGTAAAAAATTTATCTCTAGTTTTTTCTTTCTTTTCGAAGTGCTCGTTTGACCTTGATGCCTATCTCGCCTTTATGAAAAATATCATATCATCCCAATGATTAATTTTGTCGCACCACTATAAGAATTTTTAAAATAAGTAGTCTTAATTTCTTACAGTGGGATATGTTTTTATTTGGGCTTCTCTTTTGATTTTGTTGCTTGACAAAACTTTATTTTTAAATTTACACAGGCATATTATTATTCCGATAAAAAAGTATATCATAGTTTCACAAATAATTATATCTACCTATCATTTTATGACAAATCTGTGTTAGGTATTAACTGTAATATAGAGCACATAAGCATGTTATAATTTATAAAAGCGCCATTTAATTTATGAATAAAAGGTGCTTTTTGCCAATATAGCAAAAGATTTTTTAGAGTTTTCCACTACTCAGTTGATAAACACAACTATATAAACACATGTATGTAGCAATGTTGTAATGTCAACCGATAGTGCTTGTTTCATCTCACAAACCTACTTTTGCTACCAGTTTATATTTTTAAATCTCTGACAGTATAGTAGATTAAAAAATGATATTTGTTAGTTATGAACTCATTTGTATTCCATGGTGATATCCTTTTAAAGACAGAAATCCTGATTAGTCGCTCTTCTAGGTTTGTCGACCAACAAAAAATAGATCACTGAATTTATCTTAGTTTGAATTAATTCTAAGGATGATATCAAATGCCAAAAGAAACATTTTAAGTTTATTATTAATTTTATAACAGGACTCCGTTGCTAGTACCACGGTTCTACTACTACCTCCGTATTTTCAAAAAAAGTAATATTAGCTAAAAGTAAAAACAAAAGAAGATCTGATGGATACAATATGGTGTACAAAGTAACACAAATTAAAATCACACAACGCAACGCGACGTTTTAATTTAATAAATTTGCTATTTATACTATTTGTAAAAATGTGATGTGTAAAATGTCAAAATGCTATTAAAGGAATATTACTCTGGAAATGATAATCTCCCTCATAGAGCAATCAGCAAGTCATTTAAATTAGCCGAGTGCTGAAATTAATTTTAATATATTTAATTTGATCTCAGAAGTCACATACTAATTTTACTCCCCCTGAGATGGTGAGCTTTTGCCGCCATCTCGAAAAATTACCGAAAAAATAAATAATTTTGAAATATTTGCAAATGTCTCGGTTAGTGTCAATAATAGATGTAGTTATCATGATTAAAGATGGGTAAATTCCACTTATTTCGAAGTAATAATCGCTCAAATATGTTCTGTGTTTCTCGATGCGGTCGCGGTTATCATCATTACCACCAACCAAAGATGCTGCTTACGTGCATTATTTCCGTTCATACATTCAAATTTAGCAATAAAATGAAAATAAAAAGTCATCTTTAAACTAGGGATGGAACAATTCAAAGAATGGTTTCATACCCATCCACAATCTGGAGAATTCAAATTCATTTATTTTAAATGCTGCAAAGGTCTAATGCAGGTTGTAGTTGTCGTATAGCAGATTTACGTTGTTCGAATACTGTGAACATTTATAAATTGGACGAAGACAACGAGAATAGAATAGATAATGAAACAGAAAACGCTTTGGAGTATCCGATCGGACTCAGTTAACTTCAGAAAATAAGACAGATTATGTAGAAATTGAAATGAATGAACCATCGACATGAAAACAAACGTAAAATAGCTTAGTGGACTAGACCTCCTGGGGATACCACATAATAAAAATATTACGAGTACTCTATTTCAAGGTAACGTATAAGTCACAATTTGTCATAAAGGCGTGTCGCCGACAAACGCATGCCGCCTTTTTATAGCTTGCAGAAATTACATAAGAAAATCAAAGCTGCCGAATTGTTACTTATATTTTGTTTCGTACTATACCTACATATTTATATTTACAGATTAAGTACTTATATTGCAAATATTTTTGCTTCAACAATTTTAATAGCTTATATCAAAATCAAAAAATTTTAAAACTTAGCTTCGCCCTTGTGGCGTGGCGCCCTTGGGCGCCACACATTTTGCATATATCGACGGCATCGCGTTGGTCTGAATTTAACCTCTAGCGCGTCTTATTAAAATAATAACTATGACATTCCAATAATACAAAATAACGAATTCTACACGACTGCAAACATGCATAGAGGAGAAAGCCCTATTCAATCTAGGAAATTCTTCATGTAATCCGATTCGAATTTCATCCAAACTGTAGATTTTGGCTATTTGCATTCAATATTACCGCGAGAGAATTCTGGACTGTGAAAATAGAGCTTTATTATAACAGCGACTTTCAAGATAATTCAGTAGATCTCTCTGTTATGTACTTTATTGCAACCAATTTCGATAAATATCTGACTGTAAAACACATGATTATATTTTAATAAAGGCGAACATATCTTAAATATGAAGAAAAACGGAGAATTATTGTAACAAAATTCTAATTTATATTAGTCTAACTGTTATCACGGTATAATAAAATTAATTGAACTTATAATTAGTATAGCAGCACCTATACTGACTCACTGACTACCAATATCTCGTCTTCATTATCATTATTGACCCTGGGGTGAGCATGGGGGCGGTTCTACAACTAAAGACCTAGGCGTTAATATCGGGGAAGAGAGAGGGGAAGCTGGGAGTCATTTACCTAAACAATAGATATATATTATTTTTATAGTTTTTATTATTACTTAACATTTACTAAATCTCTTTAAAAAAGTTTTTTTATTTGTATGAATGACGTTCAAACGTAAACGGTTGCAACTGCTCAATCAACTCCAATATATCGAACAGTCATGTATTTTAACGGACCTCTTGACCCTGTTGGAGATGATTGAGAAGTTAAAAATAAGTCTATTTTAGTAGTTTTTAAGCATTATTTAGCTATTTTGTTTTGAACTGTCTCGTATAAAAGTTGCTTCAACTGCTCTACCAACTACAACAGATCGAACAGGTCTGTTAAAGAACATATATGGTTGATTTGTTTACGCTTGAGCGTCATTCATACAAATAGAAAAACAAATATTTTTTTTAAAGTGATTTATTAAATAGTAACAATAAAAATAATAATATTTATGACTATGGTATAGATCAAAGCTCTCCCTCCTTCTCCCCGATAATAATACCTAACTCCTAGATTCTAGGACCGCCCTGTGTACACTTTTAAAGTCAATAATGGAGACGGAATGTTGTTAGTCTATGAGCTAGAATCAGTATTTTTATACTACTCATATATTTGACGAAATGGCATTCCCTGAAACAAGAAATAAACGTATTTCATAAATACATTTTTAAATTTATTTAAAACATGCAGACGTGTTTAGACAATTCAAGTTATATATAATTAGAGATACTTAATTGTAAGAAAAATATGTAAGTCCCAAGAAAATTTCTTTCATAACAAAAATCATTTGAAGTGAACACTGCTTTAAATATATTGAACGTCAAAGATAATACAACCCCCTGCATTCCTGAAGGTACCTCAAGGTATCTTGTGTCGTAGAGAGTTACATATTTAAAGACAATGGACACACACTCAAAGTCCGAGTATACTAGAATTAATTTCTGATTTATAAATAATCCCAGCTGCTCGACGGGGGATCGAACCCGGGACTCTAGAGTGACGGGAAAGTGTCCTTACCTCTCGACCGAAATAAATTTCATATATATTTTTGCTCTTGATTTGATATAATGTAATAATAGTTTTCTGTATACAGAGGAAGTTCCATTAATCGTAAGTTTTTTATGCGATATCTGATTGTTGCCATTCTGAAATATAATTTCATGATCATAAAATAGTAGATTGTTTTGGCCGATTCTGGCACCTCATCCTCATCCTCTGACGTCACACATGTTTACGGCAGTAGGTGAATAATTTATGATGCATTAAATTACCAAATGGAATGAGAAAGCAAGTTATAATTGAAGGGATATTTTATCTTATAAAAGAGTTTTATATACAAAAACACCTGCATGACAATAAAAACTTCAACTGATTTGCATTTTTTTATTTTAAATGGCTTTACCGAGATTTCCGATCTGAAAGATATGTACTTAAATAGTTTATCTCTTAGAATGTCTAATAATGTGAAAACCAAATGAGATTTTATTTTATAGAACTGGAGGGAAGCTATAATTAATGGGCTATTGTATCTTAAAAAAAGATTTTTATATACAGAAACACCTATATTTAACAATAAACTTAAACTGAATTGCATTTTTTATATTTTAAATCGCTTTACAAAGATTTCCGGTCTGGAAGATATGTAAATTGTAAATAGTTTACCTTTTAGATCGTCTAATAATGTGAAAACCAAATGAGATTTTATTCTATATAACTGGAGGGAAGCTATAATTAATGGGCTTTTTTATATACAGAAACACCTATATTTAAAAATAAACTTCAACTCATTTGCATTTTATAGTTTAAATTGCTTGAATGTCTATGAATATGATACGTAAGTAGATATATTTTTTAATATTATGGGAAATGTATGAAGAGGACAATCAACTGCAATGTATAAAGTAATGTTCTTTTTTTTTTTTTGGAGGGAGCATTCTTATATAAACTGAAATGTTGTAATATTTTCCAATAGTCAATTTCAACATATAGCAGATAATATTATATACTTTAAAAACCATTCAGTTGCAGTAAGTGCAGTGAAAACATCTATGTGAGTATTATTTCTTTTATTAAATTATTTACAGTAATTTTCCCATTTATATTTTTTTTTTCATATATTTTTTTATTCATATTCGTTATTAATTAACAATAAGTAAAATGGAACATTTAATACAAGAAATCAATTATTCCATATCATCGACTGCAGTACAAACAAAAAATTTAAAAGATTTAGAAATTAATAAAAAATATATTGTTACTGACTTAAAGTCAGTGAAAACGCGTTATGGCAGATCAGTTATAATTACACTTTTTGGACAGTATCGAAAATAAACGATATAACTATTTCGCTACGAAAAAAATATCTGATTCATTAACAGAAAAGGCAATACAAACGATAAAAAGTAATGACGAAAATCTATATCTCATTTATAAAGGAGAAGTGAAACCTTTTAAAAAATTCCAAAGTCACAAGTCCGATAATCGAATTTATTTACGAATCATAAATATTTTTTATTTAGATGTATAATGCACGTACATTTAGTGTTTTTTTTTAATCACTAAATATAGCAAATAGATACATATATTATTATAGATTTAGATGTATAATGCACGTACATTTAGTGTTTTTTTTAATCACTAAATATAGCAAATAGATACATATATTATTATAGATTAGATCAAAATTTAAAATTAATATATAAGTTAAATAATTTTTACTCATTTACTAAATGTAAAAAATATCAGTGGCGGCTGGTGAAATTTAGGCTATGTCATATCTCAGTATTGGAGCATGGGACCCAAGCGATACTTAAAGGCGTAACTATCAGGACTAAATGAGGAAGTTTTGCAGAAAAAAAATTGCGCTTGAAATTTGCGAAAAAAAGTTGGAAAAAATTTGTGCCCCCCAGGTTATTTTTTAAACGATTTGTAAAATATTTGTGAAACATTTTTTTTTCAGAATCAGGTGGAAAATATAAGTTCACATTTCAAATTTCATCGAAAAATATTGGTTTTCTATAAAGTTACACCGTTTTGAAATTTTATTTTAGATTCATTTTTCACTTTGCAAACTTCAAAACGGTGTAACTTTATAGAAAACCAATATTTTCGATGAAATTTGAAATGTGAACTTATATTTTCCACCTGATTCTGAAAAAAAATGTTTCACAAATATTTTACAAATCGTTTAAAAAATAACCTGGGGGGCACAAATTTTTTTCCAACTTTTTTTCGCAAATTTCAAGCGCAATTTTTTTTCTGCAAAACTTCCTCATTTAGTCCTGATAGTTACGCCTTTAAGTATCGCTTGGGTCCCATGCTCCAATACTGAGATATGACATAGCCTAAATTTCACCAGCCGCCACTGAAAAATATGTAAACTAGTTTTTATACATATTCTTTACTTAATTAACAATAAGTAAAATGGAACATTTAATACAAGAAATCAATTCTTCCATATCATCGACTACAGTACAAACTAAAAATTTAAAAGATTTAGATATTAATAAAAAATATATTGTTACTGACTTAAAGTTGGTAAAAACGCGATATGTAAAATGAACAGTGTAACTGTTGCGGTACGAGAAAATATCTAATTCACCCATGGAAGAAGTAATAAAAGCCATTAAATCCAAAGAAAGAATCCTCTTTAATTTATAATTATTGTGAGTTTAAATCGTTTGAAAATATAAAGTCCATTTTTAGAATTTATTTACGAAACATGAAATAATTTTTATTTAAACGTGTAATACATGCATTTTTAATTCTGTTAAATATCTAAATAATATTAATATCTCATACCCTAGCCTCTTTAAAAAATCCTTTAACAAATAAAACGAAGCACATTGTTTTTTTTTACACAGTAACAACTTAAATAAATATGTACATATGTAGAATCACAAGCACTTTACGAAACAAACTAGAACCACTGGCCTCGTCAAATTTTACCTGAATGCCGATGAGACCTTAAATATTTTCAAGTTGTAATATGTACAGTGACGTTCTGTCTTTTTTTCTTTTTTTTTTTTAGATAACATTTTCATTTGTAGTTATAATAAAAGATGACATTTTTCATTTGTAGTTATAATAAAGATACCACACAAATTTATAACTTAAATATAATAAATATGTATAAAATTATAATATAATAATTTTCAATTATTGTGGCAGTTAATATTTAAGATATATCTAGGTACTAGTGAAAATAGGTTTATAATGTTATATTGTCAATATAATGAATTCTAAAATTTTGTATGCATCCTCCTCTCCGTATAATATATCTTTTAGAAACTGGAGAAAATGGAAGCTTTTAATTGTAGTATCTGTTATAAAACATTTAGTCGATCAGATAACTTAAAACGTCACGTATCTTCAATTCATAGTAATATTAGTTACATAGAGAAAAAGATGTACAAATGTAATGCATGTTTAATGCAAAGTACATATAAAAATAATGTAATTAGACATTTAAAACGAGTACATGGTATAGAAGAATATAAAGAATCAGCATCAAGTTATGAACAAAAAAAGTGAAACATCTCTACCAAAGGAGAAGTCATCCTTAATATTCTGTAAATCTTGTAATCTTGAGATAGCATCAGAAAAATTTTCTTCACATCAGAGAAGCTTGTCCCATAAACAAAATTCAGGTGTAGAAATTGAACCTGGAGTTTATTTAATAAATTCTGCTTTCAAACGAAACATTTCGACATATAGAATCAAATATGACAGTGAGAATGATGGTACAATTACAGACATTTCACTATTCTTCTCCAAAATCAAAGATAGAGTAATAAACCTAATTGCTATGGGTGTACAAGAGAATCCATTAAAAATCAATTTTGAACTATTTGCCAGTTATGTTGTTTCCACAAAAAAAGGAAGATGATGACGAAGCATGTATTAAAAATGAAGTTAAATCATTTAATAGCAAGTATGAAATGGTCACAATTTCAAGAAGCTTGGACGAAATCTATTCCCATTTTTATAACGTTTTAAAAACTAAATCTGAAGAGTTTGAGGTTAGTAAATTTATCGTTTTTTTTTTTTTTAAATATTGAATTATATAATATCATTTTCTTTTATTACAGGAGCAAGATTCAGGTTGGTCTCTGCTAACATTACTTTTCCTCGAAATCAATATGCTTAAGTATAATCCTATGCGTGCATCATCGTTTATACCTCTCCCACCTGACATCTATTGTAGAAAAGCAATTGTAAATGTAAAAAACTTCGACTTGATGTGTTTCAAATGGGCTTGTTTAAGTGCACTACATCCATCATTAAATAATCCAGATAGGATCGCTAATTATGAGCCATATTCAAATGAACTTAATTTTAATGATATATCATTCCCTATGGAATTAAAAAATATCGCTAAGTTTGAAAAAAATAATGAACATATTAGCATTAACGTGTTTGGCTTAGAGAAGAGTCCTGTGAGTAGTACCAAAATAAAACATAATATTATAGGTCCTCTTTACCACACTAAAATGCGTAAGGTAAACCATATAAATTTACTATACTTAGAAGCAGAAAATAGCAACAATGGACATTTCTGCTGGATAAAAAACATGTCTAGATTAGTGGGATGTCAGATAAATAAACATGGTCATGCCGTTTTTATTTGCGATGGTTGTTTAGTATTTTTTTCAAAGAGAAAGTGATCTAGAAGAACATTTAAAAAGAGGAGATTGTGCTAAAGTTTGTACTATTTTACCAAAACCGGGGGGAACATTATCTACAATTTAAGGATTTTCATAGATCTTTTCCCGTACCCTTTACAATATACAGTGACTTTGAAGCAATTCTAAATCCTATCGAGAACTGTGAACCAAATCCAGAAAAAAAGTATGTAATAAATAGTCAAATACATGAAGCATACAGTTTTGCATATTACGTTAAATGTCATTTTGATAACTCATTATCATTTCTAAGAGAATACAGAGGTAAAAATTGCACATCTGTTTATGTAAAATGGTTGGTAGATGATGTAAGGCATATCTACAAAAAGTATTTTTCCAATGTAATTCCAATGAAAGCACTTACTCCTGAGGAACTTTCAAAACATGAAGCAGCTACAACATGTTTTATTTGTACAGAACCTTTTTCCACTGCTATAGATGAATCAACCACTATTCATAATAATGAACAGCAACAATTAAACATGGTTAAAGTGCGAGATCATGACCACTTTACAGGTACGTTTTCGATTAACACACTTAATTATATCATGTAGCCTTATATTGTTATATTTTCAGGTTTATATAGAGGTCCCGCCCATATGAAATGTAATTTGAATTATCAAACACCCAACTTCGTACCTGTGTTTCTACACAATGGGAGTAATTATGATTTTCACGTACTCGTGGAAGAATTAGCTTCACAAATAAAATCACTTGATGTCATCCCATCAAATAAGGAGAAATATATTTCACTTTCTGCAAAAATATCTGTAAACGATAATGCGTTAAATGTTGAAGCTGACGACGATAACATGGATGAAGATGAGGAAAGAAAAATTGGAATGAAGTATATAAGTTTACGATTTCTAGACTCTTACAGATTCATGGCGAGTAGTTTGGATAGCCTAGCAAAAAATTTGGAAACACATCAGTTTATTGAAACGTGGAAAGCATTCCCAAATGATGAATTATTTGATTTAGTTACAAGAAAAGGTGTTTTCCCATATGAGTTTGTAACGTCCTATGAAAAATTGGTGACAACTCAAGAACTTCCTTCAAGAGAGCAATTTTATAGTAGTCTAACTGAGACGAGCATAGAAGAGACAGAATATCAACATGCTAAAAGAGTATGGAATATATTCAATTGTCAAAATTTAGCTGAATATTCAGATCTCTATCTGAAGACGGATGTTCTTCTTTTAACAGATATATTTGAAGCTTTTAGAAAGCTGTGTATGGATTTATATGATCTAGATCCTTGCCATTACTTTACTTTACCCGGTCTGTCTTGGCAGGCAATGTTGAAGCATACAAAGGTTTGTTAATCATCATTACAAAGTAGCAGTAAAACTAATATATAGTTTTTTTTCTTCCAGGTTAAATTGGAACTACTTACAGATGTAGACATGGTACATTTCATTAGAAAGTCAATTAGAGGTGGTATTGTGCAGTGCTCACATCGATATGCAAAAGCAAATAATCGATATATGCCACAAAGAGATGTAGATGATTGTCTAAGATACCTTTCTTATAAATCCGATGAAGACACTCAATATTTGCTTTACTTAGATGCTAATAACTTGTATGGGCAGGCCTTATCACAATATCTACCGTATTCTGAATTCAAGTGGCTTACAGCAGAGGAAATAGAACACTTTGACATCAACATGCATTGCAGTAACCCTAATAGTGAGATGGGCTACATATTGGAAGTCGATATGGTATATCCTCCAGAACTACATGACCTACACGATGAATTCCCATTTTGTCCGGAAAATATTAGACCACCAGTTGAAGGAAGTCGTCAAGTTAAGTTAATTCCAAATTTATTTGATAAGAATAATTATGTAATACATTATCGTAACCTTTATCAGGCTTTAAAACACGGACTTCAGATCACAAAATTTCATAGAATACTTTCATTTCGACAATCGGATTGGTTAAAAAAATATATTGATTTAAATACGAAGAAAAGACAAGAAGCTAAAAATCAATTTGAAAAAGACTGTTATAAATTGGCAAATAATGCAATTTTTGGTAAATGTATGGAAGCAGTAGATAAAAGAGTCAATGTGAAACTCATAACTAGATGGAAAGACTACAAGAAAATTAAAGGTGCTGAAACTTTAATTTCCTCACCAAGTTTTCATAGTATTTCTATTTTTAATGAAAATTTTATAGCGATCCAACTTAAACAAAAGAAAATAAATTTCAATAAACCCATTTACGTAGGGTATAGTGTACTTGATATTTCTAAAACTATCATGTATTCTTTCCATTACGACTTTATTAAAAAGACATATGGTAATGAAAATGCTAAGCTTTTATATACCGATACTGATTCGCTAGTATATAATATAAAAACAGAAGATATTTATGCTGATATAAAAAAAAATCTTGTCAGATTTGACACATCCAACTATGATTTAAATAATCCATATGGAATTCCCCTGGTTAATAAAGCCGTACTGGGCGTTTTTAAAGATGAAAATGCAGGGAAAATTATGCTTGAATTTGTAGGACTTCGAGCGAAGTTATATGATTTCGTTGTAGGATACAATAGTGTAATAAAAAAGGCTAAAGGCGTAAAAAAAGTGTGTTACAAAAAGACTGAAGCATGAAGCATATAAAAATTGTTTATTTAATAAAAAAGTTATGCTATGTAAGCAAAGTCTATTTCGATCTATTAAACATGTAATTCACACTCAAATAGTAAATAAAGTAGCACTCTCCTGTCAAGATGATAAGAGATATATTTTACCAGATGGTATAAGTACTTTGGCTTGGGGTAATTATAGAATAAAAAATGGTTCTGTATAACTACATTATCGTTAGTGAATTATGAAATTTAATAGTAATGTTAACTGTAAAGGGAGGCAAACTAAAAAAAATCCATTCTGAAGAGAAAAAATAATGTATATTTTCTTTTTAATGCATTTATTTTTAATGCTTTCATTTCTTTATTGGAAATATTTAGTTGGCTTCTTACCCCCTTAAATAATTAAGTTGTAATTAGACTGTAATAAATATAGGGAACAATTGTAAGTATTAATTACCATTAAAATTTTTACGAATAAAAATTTTATATTGTTTTTCATATTTTTTTTCCTTTCTCAATAATCAAGTATAGGAGAAGAATTCAAATTATTAAAAAAAAAAAAACGTTTAAAAATAGAACATTTATTTCTATCATAAAAAATACAAGTGCAAATAAAGTGGTATAATATTAAACAATATCATCTTCATTTATCCATGAGTTGTGTTTATCAGAAAAACCTAACCACTTCACATATGCCTTACTGCTACCTGTCTGTTGTTGACGACGGCGACGTAGAACTTTCTCTACTAGATAAGTGTCTGGATGTCTAGTCTTTTGCAATTCTGCTTCATAGAAGCAGCCCTTGATTGGAGCCCCTTCCATGTCTTTTAAAAGATAAGTAGGAGGACTTGCTACATTTACTTTATCCACCTTAAAAAGCTCAGCGCTCCAACTAGCAGTGAATCCCTTATCAAATACACCTTTATAGATGCTAATGCGTACCACATCTCCCACACGGAATTTGAACTTTGATGGAGCAATTTTGCGACCGCTTGATTTCAGCGCTACTATTTGTGTATGAGGTCCAACGTCGATAGGTTTCATTCCTATTGTTCTATGTAGTGTATTGTTGTACCTTTTCACAACATCTGGTAACATATTAAGCCATTTGTAACTACCCCTTAAGGAGAATTCTTTATACAAATAGTTTTTCAGAGTTCTAATAACACGCTCTACAATAGCTGCCTTCTTTGTGCTATACGTCGAGTAATGATTGATGTTGTGAAGTTTCATCAAAGCATTGAAAGGTTTGTTGTAAAATTCACTGCCTTGATCACTTTGTATATTTTTCGGAATGTAGTTAGCCTCTTGAATAATATCGCTCATGGCCTTGACAACCTGTCCTGCAGTTTTACCCTTAATTGCTCGAGTCCACACATACTTTGAGTAGCAATCTATTACCACCAGAATATATCGAAAACCTCTGTTTTCCTTAGCATAAGACTGCAATTCGGCCAAATCAATTTGCCACAGATCGCCATAGCCCTTGATTATAGTTCTTCTTCGGGGAAAATTACGTCGAGCAGCTCTATATAGTTCATCAACAATTTGTCGTTTAACATTGCTAATTATCATGACTATGCCTCAATTTCCGGTAACAACTGAGGAGGAAATACCAAGCTTCCTTCGAATGGGTGGTTATCGACAGATGTGTTTTTCTCTTCTAATTTTTTAAATTTTTTTAGAAAATTACCTTCAATCTTCTTTATGTCCTTAGACAAGGTTTCTTCAATTTTTCTTATTTCCATATGCACCGTCTCTTGATTCTTCGACATTAAACTTTTAACTACTTCGATTTGACCATCTATATGCTTATATACTGTGTCTACAATCAATGAAGAGGACTGTTGGACAGCTACTTCAATCGACTTAACCGCTTCATCTATGCGATTACTCACATAGGTCTGAGTAGCGGCATCGCTTGCATTTATAGGCTCACCAACTTTCGTTAAACGTTTACTTTTTATATTATAATTTCCCGCACTGTCAAGTTTAAAGCCTACACCTGCAGGGCCGCGAGCTCCAACCCTTGAATCATTCCAACCATTTCTTCTACGTCGCCCGAATTTGTCAATGGTGTTGTTGACATTAGCCATTTTAAAATAAAACTGACACTTGGAGGGTTTTGTTCTAGTTTATAATACCTTCTTCCGACATCTCCTCAAGGATGGATATTATTTCGCTGTCATGACCGGTGTGACCAGCCACCTTTGAAGCCCATAGTAAACGAAGACGTTCAACAAGCTCTTTTGGTCTATTCCAATATACATATTGAAAGGAGCGATTATTATTGAAAAGTTTCCTTGGACCTATACCAACTCCTCTTCCGCTACGTTTAGAGTTTGTTCTAGTTGTTCTACTTGAGGGAGCGTCTACAACAGCAGCAACACTTTCACCTTCAGGAATATCATAATGTCGTCGCTGCATTAGCGGTCTTATAATTTCAACAAACTTTTTAAGATTGGAACCACTCAATTCATTTTGTGAATCGTAATTTTTATAGGGTGCACTTGTTAAATGAAGAATTTCACCATATACATGTACATCCATATCGCTAATACCCGCTCTGAAAAAGGCAGTTGGCCTTTTTAAAAAAATGAGATCATATAGTTCTTTACTACCATTATACTTTGCAAGCTCTCTGTTTCCTCTCCAAATTTCGATTTTATTATCATCAGAGAAACGTATTTCGGCATTACCCATTAGAGTTGTAGTTCCATCAGTGGGATCTATACGGACTCCATACTTTGTATCATACTTCTCTTTTCCTTTATCCATTTTTAAATGTCTCACATGCGCAGTTGTCAGATAATGAGAAAGCCCACCACTGAGGCTTGGAGAAGATGTTATCGAAGATGGCGATGTCGGTGGTGGTGTTTCCATTACCATACTCATCCTTTTATTATCATCATCGTCGTCATGGAGGTCTCCGTTATCGCCTTCACTCATCTTTGATGATGCTTTAGACGGTAACGTGATTGGTTGAGTGGTTGACTTCTTTACCGCTTCTTCAGTCAAGTTCGATAAATGTTGTAAAGGCTTTGTTATAGGCTCATAAATCTTTTCAAGTGTCAACTTATTTTCACTCTGACTATTTCTAAGAGAATCGAATTTTCTTCGAACTGCTTCAGTCGCATCAATCAATTTTCGTTTTAACTCCATCTCACTACTTATATTTTTTTCATCATCACTAACATTATGCGACATTTTCACTGTTGATATCGTTGTAATCTCAATGATGTCTAATGAACAATTGACTGTACAATGAGGTAAACTTAGGGATAAATATGAGTATCGAAGCCTTTGCGATATCGTCCTTCGTGTACCTCTCTATCTTTGTCAATCGTTATAAAATCATATTTATTTCCCCAGCATTTGGAACACATTTCTTGAAATTGTGGAAATGTCACATCGGGAGCCACATGATCGGAAAAAATATGACGAAGATTTGTCTCATCCTGCTTAAATACAATTATGAAATTGGAATTGTCACGTACTAATTGCTTTGGCGCTCTAGTATATGTCTGAGCGAGATAGAAACAATCCACATTACTGTGACGTCCCATACTAAAGTATGATCTAATAACATCTTGCTTTTCACACACCACATCATCGAAAATGAAAACAGAGTTCGGCTTTGCTTCTGAAGGTTCCATTATGCTAACGTTACTATCGTAAGCGTAAAATCCTAATCCTTCAATCGGTGCCAATATATTACGCAGATACTCATACTTTGGCTGGAATAATGATTTTGAGTAAAGGTACACATTAGCAAAACGTAGTCCATCAGGGTTAACGAGCAGCGAAATCATTACATTAGTTTTCCCACAATTTGAAGGTCCAACTATGAGACAGCGAACAGTTGACGGTAAAAACGGTCCATGTCTTCTGGATGATTCATCACCATCACCACCATCACCACTAGAACTTTTAAAATGATGATCTAAGTTGTCAATGGTAAACTTTTGTTTCTGCTTCACAATGCGCATTCTGTAACGTTTAGATGATATATAAACAGAGACAACTGTTTACAGGTTTATTTAAATGTTGATCGTCGAAGCAGATACTCGTCGCAGTTTTCGCGTTTCACCATGCAAATTAAAAAAAAGGTGTAGTGGTAGTGGAATTGTTAATTCGTTAATAGACAAGCTTCCGTTTGAAGTTCATTTACCTGGAGGCTATCAGTTTTGTGGACCAGGTACTAAACTAGAGACACGTCTTGCAAGAGGGGATAGAGGCATTAACCAACTTGATACCGCATGTCGTGCTCATGATATTGCCTATATTAGTAAGGATTTAGCGACAAGACATAAGGCAGACTACGAGCTTGAACAGAGGGCTTGGGAAAGAGTCAAGTCTAAAGACGCTAGAATAGGTGAAAAAGCAGCTGCTTGGCTGGTTACCAATATCATGAAAGGAAAGCGACATCTTGGCATGGGCTGTCAAGAAAAGTTGCAAAATATCGATAAAAAACAAAAGAGGAGAGTGAAAAGGAAACAAGTTACTGTTAAACGAAGAAGTGGAGGGCAGAAAAAAGTAACATTTGGATCAGGAATTGTGTATCGAGTCCGTCAAGAGCTGAATAAACGTAAGCAAATATTGAAAAATAATCCTCTAAAAGCAGCCGAAATTGCGTTAGGCGTAGCGCGACGTTCTTTAAAGATGACAGGTGGAAAACAAAAAAATTCGTCTGCCACGTGTCATACCAATTCCAAAGGTGGGTGGTATTCTCCCTCTACTACCAATATTTGCTGGGCTTTCGGCATTGGGAACTTTGACTGGTGGTGCTGCTGCCGTTGCCAAAACTGTTCATGATGTGAAAATTGGACGACAACAACTGGCCGAGGCAAAACGTCATAACAAGACAATGGAGGGGATTACACTGACTAAAAGTGGTAAGGGATTACATTTGAAACCATACCGCACAGGCTTCGGACTCTATCTTAGTCCTCCATTACATCCAAGGTCCGGTCCAAAAAACTTTTAGATGTCCCGCCGCTTCCTCGAAGACCACTCACCGACGAAGACATTCGACGATTTGCTGTATTCTTTCAATTGTCAAATTTTCGAGGTGTATTTATGCGGGATAAATTGCCCAGAGATGGACCATGGCGAAAGGAGAGTGCAGTAGTTAACTTAGACAGTATACATGGCACAGGCACACACTGGGTAGCATATAGGAAAGATGACGGCTCAGTGAATTACTATGACAGTTTTGGCGATTTATCCCCTCCTTTAGAACTAGTAGAGTATCTGTATAAGGGACCGACACCTGCCAGAGCAATCACCTATAACTACAATCGTCAGCAAGATTTCAATACAGTGTGGTGTGGGCATTTGTGTTTAAAATTTCTTTCAAAGTTTAAGTGAGACAACAATGAAGATGTCAAGCAGTGACATGGAGATGACACCGCAAATTGATCGAGACGAAATTAAACAAATGGGTAAATCACTAATTGCATTTTCTAGACTGCGTAGCTTGTTGAAGATGAGCAGACAACAACTTGCAAATATGCCTAAAGAAGTCATGATTGCGTGTGCCCCGCATGAGATTGCTCTAGTCTGGGATAAATTGCCGGAAAATCTTCAAAATGACATTGACATACTAAAGTATCAATATTGCACAGATCATGATAACATTGACAGCAGCGGTAGTGAGGTTAATGATGGTCCATCAAATCGAAGAATATTTTGCTGCTACTGCAAGGTGAATGATATAAATGTTGCTTCTGAAAACAAAGTGGACATTTCATCATCGTTGTCATCATCGTCGTCATCATCATTACCGCAATTGCCCCAGAAAAAAAAGAGACGATTAAACCCGTTAAGTTGCTGTCGTCATAATTGACTCAATCATGTCGCGAACGTTTACTCTAACAGGACAATGGTCTAGTGTGTTAAGTGCCGACTTTTATCCACCGATTGAATTGGACAGTAGGTGTCATTATGGATTAGGATTAATTGGTTTCTATTCTTACAACTCCATATTAAATGTTGATGAGAAAAATAATAAGTTTGCATACAGAACTTCGCCTAAAGAAAGCGTTCCGATAGTGCTGTTGATACAGCCAGGAGCATATGAAATTGATGAAATTCACAAGGAAATACAGCGAAACATGTTAATTAAGGAACGTGTCAAGCAGAAGACTGTTGGAGCTAGCGAAGAAGAATACAAGCAACAACTATTCTCTCTACATGCCAACAATAATACGTTAAAGTGTGAAATTATGTCAAAGTACGAGATTGATTTTACAGTGGAAAACACTTTAGCTGACCTACTAGGATTTGAACATAAACGATTTGCTGCTAATAAAATCCATGCGTCAACGCTGCCAGTTAATATTATGAAAATTCGAATCATACGTGTAGATTGCAACATTACTTCAGGTGCTTATATAAATGGCGAGGAGGCACATACGCTCTTCGAATTCGACATAGACGTCGAACCTGGCTATAAACTTTCCAAAGAGCCTCGACATATTATTTATATGCCCGTCAAACCGGAAGGACGTCAGTTTATCGACAACATTACTCTCCGCATTTTGGACGATCACGGCGAATTAATCGACTTTCGAGGTGAAAAAATTATTGTAAAGCTTGAGTTGAAAAAATTACCATAATAGTCAACATGGGCTTCATATATAACCGTCAGTTCGTTCATCCCTACTACTATCACCACGATAATCACAATTACGTTAGACGGAAACAATCAAGTGAAGAAAATTTAGACTCTCATAAAATAAGAAGTTCATCCAACAACTACTTTAGTCGTTCTACAAAGCCATTAGTGTCAACAGTGAATCAACAGCTCTCACCTGAAGACTATAACTTTGTGCAATCGCTTGCCGATTACTATTTTTCGGACAATAGATAACAATAACAGCGAAAAATGGCGTTAACTCATTCAACTGCAAGTGAAAAATGCGACGTATTTGATGATCCAATTTTTGACAACTCCATTGTGAGTCTACACGAGCATACTTATAAACCATATGGATCACCGATATATAGAAACTCAGATGAAATACGCATTCCAGTTCATTTTCAAGATTTAATTCTCGACATCTCCGAGAGTTACATATACATCGAGGGGAAGTTTACGCCTGCTGAAGCCGGTAAGACATGCTATTTGGCTAATAATGCATTTGCATTTCTCTTCGATGAAATCCGCTATGAGCTGGGCGGTGAGCAGGTGGCAATAGTTCGTAAACCAGGTATAACATCTGCAATGAAAACTATGCTTTCCTATGGAGACAGTCAAAATTCCGTATTATTAACACATGGCTGGGGACTTGGCGAGGATAAACAAGATATATTGGATACAACTAGTCACGTCTTCAGCGGCAGACTACCTCTCAAATATATCATGGGTTTTGCCGAAGACTATACAAAGGGGATTATCAATGTAAAACAGGAACTAATATTAATTATAGCTCGATCGTTCAAGAACTGCTATATGGGTGAGGTAGATGCTACTCTAGAAATTAACAAAATTGAATGGAAAATTCAACACGTCGTACCCGAAGATAGACTGAAACTGAAGTTAATGTCTCGCATAAACAAATCTTCTTCGATTGCTGCACGTGTTAAAATAGCTTATCGTATGTGGGACCTGTATGAGTTGCCTGCTTTGCGAGAAACATCATCCGATATTTGGGCGATAAAAACCAGTACAAGTTTAGAAAGACCTCGTTATATCATTGTGGGATTTCAAAGTACCGAAAATTTAGACAACAGGGCAAAGGATGCGACGGCCTTTCTTAATGCCAATGTCAGCGACATTCGTCTATATCTAAACTCGAACGTTTACCCATACGAGAGATGGAATTTGGATTTCTCTAAAAAGCTATTCGGTCCAGCCTACTATGCCTACATTAACTTTCAACGTAGTTATTACAGCAAGGAAATGAGCGAGCCAATGCTAACTTATGGAAATTTTATGAATAATCCTCTTTTTGTCATCGACTGCTCTCATCAATCGGAAGCCGTGAAATCATCCACTGTCGACATTAAGTTAGAGTTTGAAACTAGGATGAATAAGTTTCCTTCTAATGTTAAGGTCTTTGCACTAATTTTACATGATGCATTGATAAATTACAGTGCTTTTGATGGTTCCGTTCATTTGAGATAAAATAATGTATCACTCTAATAATTAATTTTTATTGTTAACTCATATATAATACTATAGTACTAGCTATATGTTTAATATTGTAATGAATAGGCAATAAATTAAATGTAATAACAATAAATACGACTTTTATTTCTATCATAAGTATGTCATATTATAAGTATTTTAAATAAATTACCTTTATCTCAAAGCCAATTTAACAAGAATAAACAAGTCTCTAACTGTAAATATTTCAAACGTCATCTGTTTCTCCCACTTCTTCATCGACCTTATATATACTAGCAGAATCAGATAGGTCTATAGTTAGTTGACTAAAACGTTTACAAAATGTGGATGGCATATGCTGAAGCTAGTGACAGTAAGAGTGAAGTTGTTGATTTAAACAGTGCAGTCATTAGACTACAAGGTACATTAGACCGTCTGGCATTTGACGCAGATCATGAAGCGGTGTATGGTATGGAGCGATTTTATTCTACATCAGAATGCGAAAATCTTGCTGAAAATTATAATTGTGCATATAATATATGTGAAAGATATTTAACTAGTCAAATTAATATCGATGTACTAGTACACAGATTGCAGGAGCTGCATTTAACTCGTTTTATTTTCGATCTCGAAAACTTTCTTCCATCACATCTACAAAAATATTTAAATAGAATAGCTACCGACGACGGCAATTATGACAGTGGAGTGGAAGAGGCTGAGGAGGCAGAAGAGAAGGATGATGTAGATACTGTTCTGAGAGCAGTTCCAGAGGAGGGGTCACAAGAAGAAGATGGAGAACTGAAACGTAATCAATAACACTGATATTTATAATTATTTTTCTTTAATTGTACAGTGTAAATCCTAAATAAAACTTATTACCACGTTAACTATTCTTTTTATTATAATAACAATAAGCACAACACTCAGTAAACAATAAACATATTACATAAATTAAATGAATAATAATGAAACCCCATTAACGATCTAATGGACTAATGCAATAAATCTCTGCTAGAAAAAATTTAATTATATAATATAATATGCAGAGTAAAAATTGTCATTCCATTTGATAATTGATGCATAAAATATTCATAGACATTCAAGCAATTTAAACTATAAAATGCAAATGAGTTGAAGTTTATTGTTAAATATAGGTGTTTCTGTACATAAACATCTTTTTTAAGATACAATAGCCCATTAATTATAGCTTCCCTCCAGTTCTATAAAATAAAATCTCATTTGGTTTTCACATTATTAGACGTTCTAAGAGATAAACTATTTAAGTACATATCTTTCAGATCGGAAATCTCGGTAAAGCCATTTAAAATAAAAAAATGCAAATCAGTTGAAGTTTTTATTGCCATGCAGGTGTTTTTGTATATAAAACTCTTTTTATAAGATAAAATATCCCTTCAATTATAACTTGCTTTCTCATTCCATTTGGTAATTTAATGCATCATAAATTATTCACCTACTGCCGTAAACATGTGTGACGTCAGAGGATGAGGATGAGGTGCCATAATCGGCCAAAACAATCTACTTAAAATATGTTACAACTTTTCTCTTTGAAAATAAAATAGTTAAAACTCAAAATCAGGCTGTACCTTATTTTATTTATTAAACACTCTGTGATATTATGAAACGTATATAAATCACTGATTGTAGGTAGTATGATAAAGAACGTTTCTTTTTCCAGCTGGTTGGCGAAATTGAGAGAGTTAAGAGATAGAGAACGAAGCAGTATGTTCGACGTTATGTAAATATTTAGTGGTATATATTTCGACGCCTCTGACTCCCTAGAACAAAAATGTATACTACATTTTTTGTAAATAATTTACCCATCTTTAACTTTGACAACTACATATTATTCTGTTAAGTTAACACTAACCGAGATATTTGCAAATATTTCAAAATATTCATTTTTGCGGAAATTTTTCCAAGATGTCGGCAAAAGCTCAGTCTCTCAGTGACTTCTAAGACGAAAGTAAATGGATTAAAATTGATTCCAGCTTGTTCGGAATTATTCCCGCTCGTAATGCCCTCAATCATTAAAACTATAGAAATTAATTTTCACTGGCGCATCCGCCAAAAAGCTAGAAAATCTAGAATTATAATTGAAATAATATTGTTTAAAAAATCAAGATCCAGATGAACCCTGCTTTCCCCCAAATAATAATAATACGAGATTTTAATCAATACGGCATCAGTTTTTACAGTTTTAAAATAATAAAATATTGCTTCTTTCAACTAGATAACTATTACAAAAGTGAACTACAACTACAAAATATAAAATTTGGTTGGAATTAATTAGCAATTTCATTTTTAATTTACCTCATAATGATGTATAAAATTTCAGTAATATTTTCTTTATAATTTTATAAATGTATATCAAATATTTCTTTTATGAGAAAAATGTAAATTCTACCTTGATGGTGTATTTACTCAAGTTCCACCTCGTGCGGAGTTTACCTGAAATTAAAATAAAATTATTAGGCCAGAACAAATTCAAAAGAAATGAGACACCGGAGAGGATAAAAGAAAATGAGGAAGTTTTCATAACAATTAAAGAGGCAGCGTAATAATCTCCTGTATATTACCTTATATTAACAAACTTATTCATATAAATCTACTGAAATTTATTCTGTGCCAGTACTTTTATTGTATTTATTAAACTAATTACACCTAGAAAAACACATCCATTAAATAAATCTTATAAGTACTCACATATTAAATGTGAAAAGTATTTTTTATTTAGCACTAAAATACAGAATTTTTCTTCTTTATATATGTGCAGAACATTAACTTGATTATCCTAAAAAGTTACACATATGTAGACTTTAAAGAAATGACCCTACAATGTATTTAAAATAATTTATCTAGTATAATTCAGTATAACTGGAAAATTTAATTTATTATCGAGAATTGTTTTCGAATTGATAAATATAAAAACTTTATGGAGGAGAAATTTGATAGTTTATTAGCTTTGATTTGTTTGAAACTGGAAACAGAGGATATTCGTTATCATTAAATATTTATAAGTAACTTTGGTACAAATTAAAAAAACCCGTAGTGACAAATATACATCAAAATAAAAACTTTACAGAACAGAAGTAAAAACAGTTATTAACTTTGATTTGTTTGAAACTAGAAATATAGGAGTTTCGTTGTCATTAAATATTTATATGTAACTTTGATACAAATTCAAAAACTCATACTGACCAATATACTTTCTTTATTTACTTCATGGTAATGATATTTTCCTATTACATTCACTTATATTAAAAGGAGTCATAATATACTAATAACAACAAACTGCTTTTAAGAAAATATCAAATTGTTTTTGAAAGTCAAAATTTTTTCAAATCGCCAATATTGGAAATTTCTCACTGACAAAAAAATACAATCAATATTTAGAATTACAGTGCACGTGAATCAGTTACGGGTATGTAAAGGTGGTGTAGAAACTGGCTTATCCATGGTCGTGGACAGAGCTCACCCATGAAGAGGGGAAGGGCTACAAAGAAATAATTAGCAGGTGCAGTTCTAAAATATGTATATAAATAAACACGCCACATAAAAACTCATGTGGTGTGTTTAATTATATACCTGTAATATATGCAACCAGTATAACTAGTATCGATGCAGAAAGGTGTAGGACTCTGCGGCAAACTAGGATACTCTTATGTAATCATATAAGTAGCTTGGCACTTTCTCCCCAGTTGACTTGACAACATGAAAACGTGCGGTTATTTTTGTGGTGGTGTTTGCTTTGGTTCTCGCATGAAACGCTTTTAGCAATGGCGCAGTCACTTACGTTTATGCATAAACTACAAAAAATGATTGAAAACTACTATGACTTTACAACAGATGGTTCAAATATTCTGTGTACTCCATGCAATCGACGTAACGTATTTCATACACGCCGTTTAATTTCGGTGCAATATCGACAGAATATTGCCGGTACAGTTACAAAAGAGGAATTTTTTTATGATTTGTATATCATGTTCTCTGCATGTAGTTTGTTTTTGAACGTAGTCGACAATACTGAATTTTGAGGTTCCTTTGCAAAATACGTACCAGGTTTGCATTTACCTGGTATATGACATTGTGTAAAACATATCTACCTATTTTGTATAAAAATGTTTTGGGGAATATCATAGAGGACGTACGAAATAAATTTTTGTGGGTGACAATGGATAAAACAACTGACTTTCGGAGAATAAAGTTGTTGATTTTTAAAAGGTTTTGTCCTATCCTATCATTATTCATTTCATACTTTGACTTTTGTTTGCCTGCGTATGTCCTGTCAACTATACGTAGCTATCAATCCTGAACTCCGACCTAGTTTCCTGACCCGGATGATTAGTCTCTTGGGTACAATTTCATTTTTTCAAAAACTGCCATATTTTTTTTTTTTTTTAGTGGAGGGTCGTTAGATTTAGACCCCGAACGATTTCACCAGTGATCAAATTGTTATTATTATAACTTTTGAAATATGTTTTCGATACTACATACCAATATGTTTATTTATTGATTTTCCTCAATTTTTAATTTTCTAATATTTAATTTTTAATTATTTTCAATTTTTTGATACATATGTATTACTTCCTCACCCCTCAAAGTGAGGAAGTTATGTATTCGTGACAAAAATTTTGAAAATTTTTATTGCATTTCTGGACGGATCTCGACGAATTATGACGATACACAAAATTTTAGACAGAAAAAAATTTTCTGTCTGTATGTCTGTATGTGTGTCTGTCTGTGTGGTTGCGATAGTAACTACAGTTTTTGAGACAAAGCTTTCAAATTTGGTACACGCATGCTAAAGGTCAAGAAAGAGATTGAGTTCGTTGAGCAAAATCGGTCCCAATGTCTAAAAAAAATATTAGTGACATTCCACCAATGTGACTTTTTTGAAACGTCATAATGTAACTTTTTTGAAACGTCAAAAAATGTGACTTTTTTTAAACGTCAAAAATTACATTTATTATAACCTCCACCACACGTCGAATTTTACTACGGTGGTGAGGAATTTCTGATCGCCAAGTAATTGGCAGCGGTTTTGTTTAACTGTAAAGTTAAAGTTTTAATTCTTAAAATGAAATTATTTTAGATGCGATGCATATTTGAGGTCTGAAGTACACAAAAAGGACTGTCAGGTAAGAAAAAGGTAGTGGAAGGGAGAGCGACAGCTATTAGTTGGCCGACAGTTTGCTGTGAGTTCATCTGTTAGTTTGGTGACGTACACAGAATAAATACAAAATATTGCAATTTCGTTATCATTTAAAATATACTTTTTGTATTAGTTGTCAAGTGTTATTTCCATATACAATTTTCTTCAAATAATGCTGAATAAGGTATTTGTTTTTCTTAATGATCATAGAGTAATGTATGTTGTCTTGCACCCATTGTTCCATTTATTGCACTTTTAATTGTAGCTCTTCATTGAAAATGGATGTATCGAAAGATAGTGGTAATGAAGAAAATTATTGTTTCGCATGTGAAAAATTAGAATTAAGCTCTGGATCGAGTTCAGACTTGGGAGAAATAATAAAAGTTACGAGAGGATTGCCTGCTTTGAGAAATTTCTGCAAAAAGAGAGGTTGGGTTGTAAGAATTTTTGATCCTTCGGAATTTGTTAATACTCATTCAATTAAAATGTATAAAAATAAAAGTAACACAGCTTCTGTTCAGTCTGTGTACTCTCCACCTAAGAAGATACTTCGTAGTATTATTTCGACTGATTTTAATTGGAGAGAAAAATTTTTAAGAAAAGGGAAGATCTGCAAGAAACACTTAAATTTTTAATAATCGTACAGCTTGAATAACATGCGTTCTCACATTATACAATGCACCCAAGAATACGAAAGACTTAAATATATTCAGGTATAATTCCTTTATTAAAGCTACATCTAAAAATAACTGCGTACGACCAGCATCATTGGCGCCTACACCTGATGCAGTCTCCGAGCATTACATACAGGTGCAATTATGGGTGGGGAATGATATTCCGCCGGTAGAATGGGGATGGAAATATGACCGAGGGACGTTGAGACCAATTACAATGAATCAACCACCAGCCACTGAAAACTATTTTTTGTACTTGTACGACAGGATGCGGAGCTGCTTGTCGATGCAGGAAGCATGGATTAGATTGTAGTATAACTTGCTTGGAGTGCAGTGGTGATAGTTGCCTGAAAGCTTCTCCCATTTTACAAATAGACGGAGTTGAAGAGATATCGGAAATAATTAGTATATTTTTCATTCCAATGACTACTAATTACGTCATTTAACAATAAATATATTTGTATAAACAATCTAACATTTTCTGTACGAATTCTACCTGAATACAAAGTTTCAGTCCGCGATTTTGGTTCCTTCCTCTTTAAATTAGCAATTTTTGACCTTGAATTCATATTTGCCAACCCTAAAACATAAATAATGATAAATTATTTCTTCAATAAAAAACAGAAAAAACTTTATTTCCTATTTTTATTTCTAGAGGACTTCCAGCCAGGTACATGAACAATTTATCCTACGTTTCGTCCGAGTTTTCAAACTTTTTCAAGGTTAAAAGCTAATATAAATTTCCTATTTTAATTTCATTGTATGGGCTGGTTTTATTTTGTGTTTCATCATTTTTTATTTGGTAGGTATGTGATGTATGTACGTGTAGTTCGACGAGTTAGGCAGAGAATGATCAGTATTTGGTGTCGTCGTTGATGAGTAGCTTCGCTCCACCACCGCCCACTCGAGCGATTGCGTGAACCAAATGTCCGAACCTGCGGTTCCTCTCGTACTGAGCAGGATTACTATCGCAACGACGAGTCATCAGTAGGGTAAAACTAACCTGTCTCACGACGGTCTAAAGTCGTCGAACTACACGTACATCACATACCTACCAAATAAAAAATGAAGAAAAACAAAATAAAACCAGCCCATACAATGAAATTAAAATAGGAAATTTATATTAGCTTTTAACCTTGAAAAAGTCTGAAAACTCGGACGAAACGTAGGATAAATTGTTTATGTACCTGGCTGGAAGTCCTCTAAAAATAAAAAAATAGGAAATAAAGTTTTTTCTGTTTTTTATTGAAGAAATAATTTATTATTATTTATGTTTTAGGGTTGGCAAATATGAATTCAAGGTCAAAAATTGCAAATTTAAAAAGGAAGGAACTAAAATGGCGGCATTTTTAATTTTTTACACCTAACGAATATCAACTATCTTGACAATGACAAAAATTCGAGTAAAACTGAAATAATAGCCTTGTAGGAATTTTTATGCTCTTTCAATTAAATTCTAGCTTCTTAGATGCATTCATTAATATTCAATTGTAAAACAGAAAGAATAATTAGAAATTTATCATGCTGTATAATTTATCTAAGAAGTAAAATAATTCTCATTTTCTACATTTTCTTTCGTGTTTATTCTCTTTTTATTATTCGTATCTCCGTATCTTAAAAAAATATAATTTTTCTTTGAGCTTGTGCTTTTTTAATATTTTTTATTTGCACAAAGCAAAACAGTAAGAAGATAATGTACAAAAACGAGTATTTCAGCAATTTATTTTATATCAAAATAATATATTTATTATGTCTTAGCTCGTTCCTTTAAGGAAAATAAGAATCAAGATTAATTAATTCAAATGATGTAATAAAATCTGTGAACATATCTCCTCAAAGTAAATTTACACAATAATTTAAAATACTATTGAGAAATTTCCTTTGACTACTTTGACTTAAGAGTTATGCAGAGTTTCAAGAGACATTTGGTGTTTTTTGTATGTTTTTTTTGTGTTTTAAATTTCTTAGAAAATTAACACGGTGTAAAGTGTATAAATCAAATTTAGTATTAAGAACTTTACAATACAATTCTATATACCAGATAGTCACTGGATCAGGAATAAATCCCAGTGGCAGCATTTTTTTTTGTAAGCTATAAATTAAAAATATAAACTCAATTCTTGACTCATATTTCAGTTTCCTATAACTTCTCAACTTCGTTATTTTAAATACCACTCTGTATACGTTTTAGAAATTCTAATTATGTATAAAATTCGTGTCCGATGGTACATTACTCGATAAAATGTGTGGATTTCGAAACTGAGCAAGAGAATTTCAGTAGGTACAAATATTTTCCCCATTATTTACCAATTTTTATCGTTAAGTATTTATTTGACAAAGTAATCAATACCTATGGCACTGTAATTTATAGGTTTCATATCTGACTGATTACACAAATCAATAGTAATTTACATACATTTCAGTAATTTAGGGGTGTCTACCTATAATAAATTCAGTATTGGCTACACCCGTTTTGATTTTTATACATCGCTGGTTTCCCTTCTAAATATACTAACAAATTTATTTCCAAAGCCACAGAAATACGTTAAAGTAATCACTTTTATTACGTAATATTTCTGAAGTGGATTGAAACTTATGAAGTGAATCTAATACTAACATGGTTTTCCATAAGACACCAATACAACATATACTGCCACAGCCTTCTTTAAGTCCCCGTCACGAACTAAATATGACAACACTGCGCCACATCGAAGATGTAGACCTATTTAAATTTGAAAGTCACAACAGCATCCACACATTTGCGGTTGCCGGTTAGTTTAATTTTATAATAAAATAGATTTATTTGCACTGCTCTCTGCTTGGTCAATTAAGTATTACAATATTTTATATAAATTAATGCGTGATTCTACATGAAAACATGTGATATTCAAGTGTTAGGCAAAACCACGCGAAGGTGCAGAGTTACATAAGCTCTTAAATAATATGAAATATCATATTATTACTTACACTATAATACATATAATTATTGCATATTCATTTCAAATAAACAACAATAATAAATATCTCATACCATTAAATTAGCACGCGTATTTTTGCCGGGATAGGAAAGAGGGAAAGATGAACAGGTGATGGATAAAAACGATGGATTATAAAGAGTGATCCAGGGTAATAATTTAATTTAACAAAAATTTACAAATGCTGAACAAATCATGAAAGACAAGATTATTTTGGCAAACTCCAAGTTCTCCTTATTGGAGGCTGTCCCGAAATTCTTACGATGATAGGGTATGGTGATAGGATGCGAACTCAACAAGAAGTATGTAATTTATTTAATACTAAATGTTTAGAACGACCCATAACTCAATCGACAGTGAGTAAAATTGAAATAAAATTGAGATTTACCCAAAACGGGTCGCCCAAATGTTGGCGAGGATACAAAATTAAATATTTTACTGGTTGTTGAAGAAAATCTACATACCAGCGTTCGCCAGGTTAGTCGCGATTTTGATGTACCATAACATCAGTACATAAAGTATTAAAACTAGAAAAATGGCATCCCCTATAGATTCAGCTTGTGCAAGAACTAAGTGATGATGATCAAGATCGGAGGATACAATTTTGTGAAACAATGATGAATATTTGCAACGGTGATCCTCTTCTGATGAAAAATATTATTTTCTCCGACGAATGTACTTTCAAATTAAATGGTGAAGTGAATCGTCAGAATTCTGTAAATATGTGGGCGGGAATTGTAAGAAATAGAACCATTGGACCCTATTTTTTCGATGGAATTGTAAACGGACCGACATATCTCCAATTTTTAATGGACTATCTCATCTCAACGTTATTAAATTTATTCCCTGGTGGAATTAATCATGGAAATTTTGACAAAAGCCTATGGGATCAACAGGATGGTGGGCCTCCCCAATATGCAGCAGACGTTCGAAGGCATCTTGACCAAATATTTCTGAACAGATGGAATGGTAGATGTGGACCCATCGAATGATGGCCACCAAGGTCACCAAACCTCAATCCATTAGGTTATTTTCTGTGGGGCCATCTAAAAACTTTAGTTTGTAAAACTAAGCCAGAAAAGAATTAAAAGAAAGAATTAGAACAGAAATAAACAACATTTCTCAGGAAACTATAAAAAAGGTTCAGCAACACTTTATTCATCCTTTAGGGTACTGTCAGCTACAACAAGGAGTACAGGTCGAACATTTACTTTAATCTGTTTTTATTATTAACTAACCGTTAGTTCTAGTGCCTATTATTTGTTTAAACAAAACATGAAGAATTAGTAAATTCTTATAATCAAAATGGCCATATCTTTCAACTTATCAATTTTATATATATATATATATATATATATATATATATATATATATATATATATATATATATATATATATATATATATATATATATATATATATATATATATATATATATATATATATATATATATATATATATATATATATATATATATATATATATATATATATATATATATATATATATATATATATATATATATATATATATATATATATACAGGGTGAGCCACGGTGGGTGGAATATTAGAAGTATATGGAGAATGGATCAACCGATTGCTTTGAAATTTTGGTTACCAAGATAATCAAGTATGATCTCTCCAACTAAAATATTTTCGAAAGTGCGGTGTTGCCACTTATACGTAAAACTGGCAACATCTTTGTTATTTTAAATGGAAAACCCTATATATTTTTGCGTTTTTTTTGGATCGTCGTCTCTTTCTGAGTAACTTTTATTAATATTTCCCTATACCTATCTCAAGCCGTTTTCGAGATAATAATCCTTTTCTGAATTTATTGCCAAAAATTTGACTTTCAGTAAATCGTGTTTTCTCCTACCTACGCAGCAATTAAAAGATAATTTTTTAGTTGCGGCTAGGGAAGGCTGGGGGCATCTCCTCCATTAATCAAATGTTTCGAATATCATACAGGGTGAGTTAGAGAACGCTTTCTACAAGTGACTTAGAAAAATGCGCGAAAGTCAATTCTTTTAAATGGAATACCCTGTATATTATTACTGATTCGGAAAGGCGATACATTTACCTCTTTAAAAAGGTAATATACTCTATACCTAATGCACACCATTTTCGATATATGGGCACTTTTCTGTAACCTTACCAAGAATATTAGTCTTCTGGTATATCATAACGGGTGGGCCATGAAATTTTTGTTTTGTCATTTTGTAATGACAACAGATGTTATTTTTCTAAATAAATTTGACGTTAGTGATATTTGCACCTAATTTGAATAGCTATGTAGCACAAATATGGCAGAAAATAATTATACAAACACGGTTTTAATTGATTTGTTTATTATCCATGGACAGTGCAATAAGATTATCAGCAGAACTTGTAGAAGATTTAATGATAAATATCCGAATTTGCCGCAGATCAGAGGAATTTTATAAATTTTGATTCATCATTAAGAGAACAATAACAGTGTCAGTATTAGGAAAAAAATAATAATTAAGCAACAACAACAGTAACAAAGTCTAAGTAGCAATAACAAATAATACCAATAACAGTAATAAATATAATAATCCTAAAAATATTGTTATAATTGTTCGAAATGTAGACCGTTAACTTCCAGACACTTTTGTATACGACGATGGACGACGTTTGTTGTAGCAGCTCTTATTTCAGCGGGGTCCAAGTTTTCAATCTCTTGAATCACTCGACGTTCTAATTCTTCCCTGTTGTGGACTGGAGTTTTATAAACTCTATCTTTAAGAGTACCCCAAAGATAAAAATCTAACGGGGTAAGGTCAGGGGACCTCGGAGGCCAATTCCACGGTCCCAAACGTCTAATCCAACGATCATCGAAAAAGCGGTCCAACTTCATACTAATTTCGTGTGTACAATGTGCAGGAGCCCCGTCGAGTTGATACCAACAAGTTATATATTTTTCAATTGACATAATATCAAGGAAATCTGTTCTAATTATATCTAAATATTTTCGTCGTATATTTTATTTTGTCATCCATTAACATACAAAACACATTGAAGCTAAATTTGACTTGAATGCCAGCCTCTCTAGTAACGTGGGGTTGTCTGTGGCCCAATGGTGCCGATTTCGTGTGTTACAAATCCCTTCAGTAGAAAATTTTCATTCATCAGTCCATATAATTTTCTTTAAAAAATTGGAGTCCTCTTGCATACGTACAAGTAACATTTCATAAAATTCTATTCTCTGTAGATAATCCTGAGGCATGAGAAATTGGACTCTTGTAAATTTGTAATTATGCATTTTATGGTTTGCTAGTATTCTTCGAACGGATGAATATGGCAATGCTAAATCCCGCTCAGCACAACGTATGGAATACTGGGGATTTGCATGAAAATATGCTAGCACATTGATTTCATTTACCTCGTCAGATGTCACAGGTTTAGGTAAATTTATTGCTTCTTAATGACGAACCAAAATTTATAAAATTCCTCTGAATTCGTAAAAATTTCCTGTTGTTCATCTGCGGCAAATTCGGATATTTCTCATTAAATCTTCTGCTGAAGTTCTGCTGATAATCTTATTGCACTCTCCATGGATAATAAACAAATCAATTAAAACCGTGTTTGTATAATTATTTTCTGCCATATTTGTGCTACATAACTATTCAAATTAGGTGCAAATATCACCAACGTCAAATTTTTTTAGAAAAATAACATCTGTTGTCATTACAAAATGACAAAACAAAAATTTCATGGCCCACCCGTTATGGTATACCAAAAGTCTAATATTCTTGGTAAGGTTACAGAAAAGTGCCCATAAATCGAAAAGGGTGTGCAATAGGTATAGAGTATATACCTTTTTAAAGAGGTAAATGTATCGCCTTTCCGAATCAGTAATAATATACAGGGTATTGCATTTAAAAAAAATTGACTTTCGTGCATTTTTCTAAGTCACTTGTAGAAAGTGTTCTCTAACTCACCCTGTATGATATTCGAAAGATTTGATTAATGAAGGAGATGCCCCCAGACCTTGCCTAGCCGCAACTAAAAAATTATCTTTTAATTGCTGCGTAGGTAAGAGAAAACACGATTTACTGAAAGTAAAATTTTTGGCAATAAATTCAGAAAAGAATTATTATCTCGAAAACGGCTTGAGATAGGTATAGGGAAATATTAATAAAAGTTACTCGGAAAGAGACGACGATCCAAAAAATGCAAAAATATATAGGGCATTCCATTTAAAATAACGAAGATGTTGCCAGTTTTACGTATAAGTGGCAACACCGCAATTTCGAAAATATTTTAGTTGGAGAGATCATACTCGATTATCTTGGTAACCAAAATTTAAAAGCAATCGGTCGATCCGTTCTCCATATACTTTTAATACTCCACCCACCGTGACTCACCCTGTATATATATATATATATATATATATATATATATATATATATATATATATATATATATATATATATATATATATATATATATATATATATATATATATATATATATATATATATATATATATATATATATATATATATATATATATATATATATATATATATATATATATATATATATATGGTCTGAATGCTACTATCCGACCGACATCCTAGATGTCTCTGTGGCGGATAGCGACTTGCATCACAGCAAGTACCGAGAGCGGCGACCCTTAGCCCAGGTGGACTAAACTAATGTTATTAAATATGATTTGAAGGAAACAACTACTCAGCGGGCAAATACCCCGACCTGCATTGAATTACACCTTCAAATCATGATAGATGGAAAGCCAATATCACTTGTCAATTCCTAACCAGACATAGATCGATTTCGAACTTATTTGTTCTCTTCAGTATGCCATAGGTTATGGAACAGACAAATGACAGTGGCCGCTCTCGGTACTTGCTGTGACGCAAGTCGCTATCCGCCACAGAGACATCTAGGATGTCGGTCGGATAGTAGCATTCAGACCATATGAGAAGTTTCATACCTCTCACCACTATTCACTTCACCTTAGTTAGTATATAACTAGCAGGTTGGCCACTGGCATTTGTCTGTTCCATAACCTATGGCATACTGAAGAGAACAAATAAGTTCGAAATCGATCTATGTCTGGTTAGGAATTGACAAGTGATATTGGCTTTCCATCTATCATGATTTGAAGGTGTAATTCAATGCAGGTCGGGGTATTTGCCCGCTGAGTAGTTGTTTCCTTCAAATCATATTTAATAATATATGTGTATATATATATATATATATATATATATATATATATATATATATATATATATATATATATATATATACATACATATACATATATATATATATACAGGGTGTCCCAACCAAAAGTAAATAATTTGAATAATTTTGGATAAAAATTTTTTGAAAAATTAGTGAATCACGTCGACCTTGTTTCCAATAGGGACATATTTTAATGTAATACTTGTATACCTATCATCATCCCTCTACCCTACATGACCACCCCCCCAAAAAATTCAAATAGCAAAGGGAGTCGAGTGATACATCTTTTGAAAGGTCTTTCAATTCTGTGTATTTTTTTAAACTTTTATCAATTCGTTCCTGAGAAATAATTGTTTCACTATTTTAGGTTCGGGAAATAAAAATAAAAGAAGCAGTTTAAATTATCGTATGTATTGTTCAAAATGACCCCCACCGACTTCCATATAGTAGTATAATCTGTCTTGAAATTCTGTACGAACATTTCTGAACACATCTGGAGTCAATAAACGGCAATCTCGAACAATTCCTTCACGTGACTCTTCCAGAGATGCGGGTTTTGTTGCAAATACCTTCGATTTCAAATGTGCCCACAGAAAGAAATCTAAGAGAGTTAAATCGGGTGACCTAGCGTGCCACTCCACAGGACCTCTTCTTCTAATCCATCGCTCAGGAAACCGATTATCCAAAAATTGACGGACTGCTATAGCAAAATGTGGGGTGCAACATCCTGTTGAATAAACAGTTCGCCCTCTAAAAGATTATCGTCTTCTTCGAGGATTTGGGTAATCATTGGGTCGATGTTATTTTCTAACAGATCGAGGTACCTTTCGCCATTTAAATTGTCAGGAATAAGAAACGGCCCAACAATGTGATCCCCTAAGATGCCAGCCCAAACATTTAACTTTTGAGGCCTTTGGGCATGAGTTTCCATGAACAAATGTGGATTGGTTTCACTTCAATACATACAATTGTGCCTGTTTACCTCCCCATTTAACTGAAATGTCGATTCATCAGAAAAACACGTATTGTACAGTAGATTGGCATTACCGTTTAATTGTTCACTAAAAATCTCACAGAATTCAAGCCGACGATCGGGATCATCTTCGTTTAATTCGTGTACCAATTTAAATTTGTATGGATGAAATTTGTGGGCCTTTACTAATTCGATGAACACTGCTTCGTGATACACCGGAAGACTCCTTACTTTTCTGATCGATTGAGTATTATCCATATGCAAATGATCCAGAACTGCCACTTCGACTGCTTCATTCCTAATCGGTCGCTGAGGTTCATGCTTTTTGTTTCCTACAGAACCTGTTTCCATAAATTGTGTCAATAATTGTAAAACATACTGAGAACCAACCCTTCTATCTGGGTGATTTCTATTGAATATGCTCTCCGTAGCTCTAGTACAATAATTGTTTTTAAAATAAATGCTGACAATTTCTATTCTCAACTGAAGGGTATAAACCATTTTGAGAACTTACTCTGGTAAAATGTATCTCGATTTAAAATTGGTTGTGAACAAATAATGTTCAAGGACTATTAAATACTTATGAGTCTTTTATTATTCTAAAACTAAGCGGACAAGGAAAGTGTCTTTTGTCGAAAAAACTCGTGTTGATTTGAGAGCACTAAAAAAATGTATTTTTTTATAAATTCCAATACCCAGTGCCGTGTATTTTAGATTTTTTTAATGATTTCGATTGTGTGTATTCATCAAAAATAAAATTATTTTCCTTAAGAACAAATCGATAAAACTTAAAAAAATACGCAGTTATGTAGGGAATTGGCTAGACCGTAGCTCCATGTATCAACATATTACTTACTCCAAAAACTTTAAAAGTTGAATTGTTGATTAGGTAATAATGAGTCAACCCATATGACATCCAGTAATAATGAGTGATCTATCAACTTTGTTGTGCTGACATAGTTTTTAGTGTTTTCTTCTAGTGAATATACCTTGTAAGACTTAAAGATTTCGAAATAACCTCGAAAAAATAACGTGGATAGATTTGGTGTATCAGTGGACTTGAAACAGAAATTGAAAGTGAGTCATTTATAAGAGACAGAAGTTATTACTGGCATAATTATTAAAAATGATAATAAAGTTCTTTTAAGATAAAAACACCATTAGTGTTATTTTGTTTATCTTGAGTAAAACGATAAATAGAAATGGGTTAACCCACAGTTTCTTCTATTTTCAATAATACTTTAAAAATAAGTTCCATAAAAGACAGTAATTCAATTATTGTATTAACGCCTAAAAGCTTTCTAGCAAAAATGTTTTCATTTAGTTATTGTTATAAACTGCTAAACTATTTTGCTTAATTTCTCAAAACAACTCTTTGGTGGCTCTACTCATTATTGCATAACACCATCCAAATAAAACATAGACTTCTCATAATCAAAATTTCAATTCCTTGTTTTTCTGTTAAGTAACGAATCATTTTTCACTAGTCGGTGGCAATAAAAAAACAATTAAGTACTGCCAAATTGCCTGTCCAGCTTTTCACATATCAATTTTTTCCATACACATCTATAATATCAACGTCGCTAACTAATCAAATGAACATCATATAAACGTATATTGCTGTATGCAGAATTCCAAGGAGAATCAGAATCCTTCAAAAATGGGAGTTGCCTTTAGACTAAATTTCGTTGCGGAAAGGGTGACGGTAAGAAAAAATAAATTTGACATGTACGAGTGTTTTGGCCGATAGTCGGAGATTTTTTTTTATTTGGAGCGTTCCATAGCCAACGTCGCACTTTATATCTAACTGTGATTGTCTAAAACATATTTTTTGCCTCCAACTGGAATTATTTAAAATGGCACCCATGACTACAGCAAGTGCTCCGTATAAAGAACAAAGATAGGTATATGGTACATTATACATTTATTTTATATTTCTGAAACAGATATAAAAATATATTCTAATGGTTAGTAAAGTGGATTTATACAAACCCTGAGAGGTATAAAAGACATAAAATTACCGTTAAAAGCCTCTAATATTTTCTTGACACAAAAAAAAGGGGAGGAAATTTATTACCTTAATTTTATCATTTTAGATGAAGGCGTTAACTTTATTTCATTATAAACACATTGAAAGGAAACCCAATATATGTATTTATTACGTTAATAAAATTTATACCAATTAAATTGCCAGTATAAAAAGAAAATATGGTGCTATCAAATATTAGATTATTTCAAAGCATATTTATTTTAACGACATAATTTATTCTATACCTATATATTATCTAGAAAAAATTTATTAATTTATAGGTAGTCGCTATGATGTATGTAAATAATAATTAAGGTCCGCGATTAAATAGTACATAACGTAAAAACCAGGGGCTGACCCAGGATACCGCGCTAACTTACACATATAAAGATATGATTAATGATATATTACCTTTTAATTGGCGAATTTGTAGTATCCAAAATAACAGAGGCAGTAAATATTTCTCTGAACACACAACACTACGCACTAGTAATATATAGAGTTCCGGTAATTTAGCAACATCTGTTCTAGATGTTCAGGAATTAACTGTTGACGCCTGTTGCTCAAAATATATATACAAATACAAAAAAATTCTTTAACAGATCGAATAAATGTTAAATAGGTGAAGTATAAACTGACAAAACCTAAAAAGTCCTTATAATTCCTGAAGGAATATTGATATAAAAAAATAAATGAAAAAATACCCCCTCAACCTCACAGCCGAATCTGGCAGCCTACTTTTCTGTGCAAAAGTCTCAGTCCCTTTGGATGAAAAACAAAAATTCTTTAAAAGATCGAATAGATTTTTGTCGGCTGGCCACAGGCGCTTTAATTGCTAGTTACGCCTCTGCTGTAAAGACATTTGATTGGTTCCTTGTTAAGGCTACTCAGCGGTATGTGTTTTTTAAGCGCACTGCAGATGTAGGAGTCTGCGTGGGTTACATAGAGGAGCACACGTCCTTGGCTGTTCTCCAAGTTGGCGTTCAATAGTTTTCGTAGAAAAAAAAGTAACAAGCACTATTTTGAGGGTTAACTGCGGGAAGCGGATGTTAGCGCATGCGGTTACCGCAGCCGTTCTGACGACCAATATAGCGAAATCGAGCGCCGCACTGAAAAGGTTAAAATTATACTTCTGCAAAAGATCTATTTTTCACCATGTTGTATACCTATGTACATAAACATAAACAAAATACCTCAGAAATTAGACAACCCCCGATTCCAAAGCCGAAGCTGCACAGGCGAGGCTTACGCATAAAAAACGCCCGGGCACGTCATCATTCCCACAGACATTGCCAGTACCGGTGGCGGGATTCGAACCCGCAGGACAACGGAGAGATTAACTAGTCACGTTATTCCGTTATTCGGAAAAGATTTTTTAAAATCATTATTTATTTTCAAAAATGTTTTCACAAATTGCATCACAATAAATTTTGTTTGTAAGGTGACTACAGACGCTGCAGTCGGCCTGTCAGATTCACTGAACGGGCCTGTCTGTACAGGTCTACCTGAAAAGCCTAATGTACTCACACACTCATGTACACTTTTCCGGTGTTAGTTTATTTTGTGTGTTTGCTAAGTTTTGAGTACGGCATCTACAGATGATGTTCTAGCTGTAGTTGGCTTATTATTATAATTACTTCGTATGTTGTGTAACAAAATTGCAAGCAATTTCATTCCAGTTTGTCGTTTCTCGTGATGAATTAAGTTTCTGCCAGTCTAGTCTAGATGGCGCCACTGATTTCTGCCGGAACAGTTGGTTTTGCACTAATTCCTAAATATCTCTTTGTCTTTATTGCTTATACTGTATTCCCAAATGTTTGTCTCATTCAAACTAGAATCGAGTTTAGGTGGCAGAACACAACGGTGGTTGTTCCTTCTTACTAGTATAGCGTTCTGAAGACAACACATGTAGTTCAGAGATCTGGTCAAATTTATGTGTTTTCTGGTATTATCGTGTAATTTTATGATCATTATTATTTAAAAAATTGCTATTTTGATTTAACTTACCTTTCGGGTAATTTTCATAATAATATTGTACCGTATTTATCTTAATTTACGCCTTGGGCGAATTTGCTTTTCCGGTGATCAGTTTACGTTGGTTGTTCTTTAGAACAGCCATCATTAATACCGATTAGTATCGATTTATTGTGTTTTCTGACTTTGTCTGTTGATATTTTAAGGCACTTGGTTACGTTGGTAACTCTGTGAAGAGTGGTGATGATGATATTTGAAATTTGGTAACCCGTTTGGAGGAAACATTTTTATTTATTACCTTTGTGAGAATTATCTAACATGGTTCATTTGTTTTATGGTGGATCATTTTATATCAGTGCATATATTTACTAACCAAACCACTCTAGCGTAAGATTTTTCTAAATTTAAAATATTGAGTACTTACCCTAGCGATTACTTAGTTTTATCTACTAACGCTGCTCTAGTAGAGCGTCGCCTAATTTTCTGGCAAAGATACCTGCCTAATTATCTGGCAACTGATTAACTTTTAATTATCTACAGTAAACATATAGTCAAGCTGTATATTTTGATTTAACTTTATCTGGAATTCATTATTATCTCTTTACGAAGAACTAATAATTTAACTTAACGCTACCTTTAATTTGACAACAATTATATTATTTTATATTTAGCAAATATTTATTTATGTTATCTTTTTATTTGTCTGTCCGTGTATAGGCATTCTAAATTCTATCTTGAAGATTAACTTCTTTTAGTAAAAAATATCTTAAAATATAGTGAATATCTATTTCACTTTGTTTATTATCATAGCTATACCTAGTTTATTTGTTGGACTAGTATTTTTTTTCTATTCAACGTAACTTTTATTGATAGTTAAGTTAGCTGAGGTCTTCAAAATCCTCAGGTATTGTGGGATACAAATCCTAGTTTGGTTAGTTTGCAATTTACTCTATAGATTTGTGTTAACTTTCATATTTTTTCTACGTAGCTAGACAATTTAAACGTCATAGCTTTCTACATTGTCTTGCTTATAGTACTGATCTCATAAAACTCTCATCGTTTTATGTAAATACTTGAACTAAGAGAAGAAGATATAACTGGTGGATCGAACTGAACCTTATGTACCGGGTGGAGTAAGAAAACGATATTTTATTCAACTGGCATTTCGTCTCAAAGGTAACTACAGTACTGACAGTGATGATTCAAACTGACACCGAACCCATTCAGAGCTTAGACGTTAGTAGATTCTTCGCAGGACTAACCCATTTTAAGTTACGTAAGATCTTTGTCCCCAGTAACATTTGATATTTGGTCAGAAGAAATCAGTATCTAACGTCACATCATTTTTTTGTTTATTTTGTTGGTCTTTAACCTAAACTATATTCCTTAACTTAAAGAGGCCATCTGAGATAATGTGAATCTTGTAAATATTCATACCATCTTATTAAACTTTTTATCTAATAATATCTTTTTATTTGACTTCCTTCCCAAACTAAATTCACGAATTAACGTTATCTTTACCTATTAAGTAAACTTTTAATTATTTTGTACCTGCAAAAATCCTGTCGCTTAGCCTAGATTTTGGTGAGAACTCAGTTCAATCTAAGCCCTTATTCACGACCTGCTAACTGAACTATCGGTTAATAAGTACAACCACCAGCTAATTGTCTTATGCCAGCAATTGGGCGGGGGTGTTGCAGTTGTTTATTTTTTTCAGAAATGTTTCATTCTTGTTAAAAGTTTGTGTTTCTTTCAATTTCGCTACCAATTTTGCACATGCTGCGCCTTTCTTTTCCATGATCGTGATATTCTTTGTTCTTAATCTTCCATAAGCAACGCTCACATTGGTAAATCTCTATGAATTCTTCGATACGTGGCTCTGGACGTGATTTCTACCATTTATAACGTCGTCTCGTTTATACAGAAACCCGAAAAAACGACTATTCCGTCGTCGATCACAGAAACTTGAAACACTTGACGCACCTGCGGTTTGCCTGAATAGGTAGTAACTGGACAGGTGCGTCGATTGCTAATTCAATTTGATCCGGCTGCGTGTTCAGGTCACAATAACTGCGTAGTTTTATTACACGCTCCGGTAGACCTGCGTAGGTAGGCCTGTTTAGGCGAACCTAACTGGCCGACTGGAGCTTCCATAGCCGCGTAAGCCTTTTATCACCTCTTGCTAAAAAAAATAATTGTAGGGAAAAAAATATAATCGGTAGTGGTTCATCTTAAAAATTATTTAATAATTGTTAGAAAGTATAGTTCTGAAGAGGACGAACATATTGCTAATGCTAGAGTGTTGTGAAAAGAACTGTCGCCAGAGTGTTTGAAATTATCGATTCGTCAAATTCGAAGAGATTTTGCAATTATTAAAAGACGACTTTAAGTTACAGGCCGGCTTAAGGTGGTCGCGAGTCAGAACCAAGCAGTGAGTACACCTTATAGAAGAAGAAAATCTCACAATGGTGGAAGAAAATTCAAAAACCAGTGCAATATACATAAGGCATCAGGTAGAGATCCGGAGAAACAAAGTAAGCATGATAATCAAACAGTAACCACCATACGTTATACAACCCCCTGTATTTCAAAAGTATCTTTAAACAGGAGACAACGAATTAGGATTAATGTTTGTTTAAAAAAAACACTGTTTTGGTCGGAAATCGAACCCAAGATTTCGGCATAGGACGCAAGTACATTTTAATAAACCTTTAATTAATACCTTTTAATAAACTTGTTCGCTCTTAACAACATTTATCTGCTGACCATGGTGCTCGTTTGGAACTGATTTTTTATCAGAGTGGTATTGAAAGTGATGAACAGCTGTGAAATGTATAAATATTTTGCAAGATGAATGAATTTTGAAAAGAATGCAAGTCAATAGATACAAATGATATGTCAGAATAAATTATTAATTAAAGTAAAATATTCGCATACAGTGACGTATAACCGATAATTTATTTCATGCTTCACATTTCGAGTTTAAAACCAGGGTAGAAAGTACGTATTTTGACATAATGTAGTCTTTATAAACAGCAGGTCTGTTGTAGCCCTGAATACAACGTTGTTTACATGAAGTTGTTTGAATAACAAACAGTGAGAGCGTTAATAACACAAGTTTTTTAAAGCCTGAAAAGGAATTGTTGAAATATTAGCTGTCACGTTGAGGCTATATTAAAAGTTAGCTTGTTCGATTTTTACAATTCTACGTTTCACACAGAGCTATTAATATTATACAAAAATTATTAAATTCACTATTCTTACCTTTGGTATCGAAAAATTTACGAAATAGTTGGCTATCCAAATACATGTAATACATACTTGCTTACCTGTTAAAAAATAAATCTATAAATTGATATCTACTTTTATGGCTATTTAACCATGTAAGGTAAATGTACCAGGTTCTGTATGCTCTGAGACCATTCTTTATTTAGAGAAATTACGTAGACAGAATTATATAATAATAGATTTTGTGTTACATCCCGTATTTTTATAATTCTAAAAGGGCACAGTAATGTAGAAAAGAAAGAAAGGGTGGAAATAAAGCACACCTTGCGTACATTTAATTTGTTCCATTGTGCTGATTGTACTCTGTACTCTAAGCTGGAGTGTTAATTTATTAACCTGACTACTCCAATATGGGAAATTTTTAACCTTACTACTCTAATATGGGAAATTAGCTGCAGGGTTGTCAATGCCCAGAGCTCCGCATATAGCATCAAATCAACTGTAGTTTGGAAGAAAATAAATAGAGACGAAGTAACAAAGGTAGAAAGGATAGATATGTGAATTTACTCCAGAAACTAGTTTACAGCAGTTTGGAGAAGAAGAGATGAGAATAAATAAAATTACAACTTATTGTCCACTATCTAGAACTCTGTCTAAAATCGTGTGTTACCGAAAGTTTGGAGAGTGAAAGAAAAAAGAAATAACGTATCAACTTACTGTCCAGAACACCGCATATGTCAGTAAGCTAACAAGTCTGAAGGAAGGTGAGGAAAGGTAGAAAGAAAAATTAACGAAAGAACGAACAAATTAACGAAAAAAACAAAAAAGCGAAGGTAACAATGTGTGTTCACTTACATATAGCACTACGCTAACGAAAGCTTTGCGAGAAAGAAATAAATTAATGATATGCCATTACATTTAAAAAAAAAGAAACAGAATGGCAGATATCAAGCAATTTGGAATGATTATGAAAGATTGACAGTATGACATACTATACCATCTTGCTCTAGAAACATCGATTGGGGTAGCAAACTAGGGAGGACAGAAAGAGGAGCATATATGAAACAGTGCGTCAACTTACTAAACGAAACACCACCAAATCACTAAACTGTGTAAGGCGAGTGTAGAAAAAATGACAGCTGATTAGAGATCTTTGCAAGGAGTGAAATTGTAGAATATGGGGATAATAAATGGCAGACAGAGGGTAGGTGGTGGATTTATATAGGAAAAGGTGGATGGTATGTGGTTACTCACAAAAGCAAATAAATGGCAGGACACTAGTAGAGACGCAGGCTCCAGACAGCTGAAAGAGGACTGGTGAGAATCAACTGTTCTTTTTATTTCTAATATGTAGGTCGTTCGTAACATTGAACGTTTCGTAATTCGTCATGTTAACTATTCTAATCTATTGACTGCTTATGTTTTATTCTGTGGGGCGGTATTTAACACAAACAGTATATGCTTTAGAAAGATATGGGTAGAGTTAAATGTAAAATAAATTAAAAATACATTTAAATGAAAGAATCAGTCGGAAGAAACGATTTTCGTTATATGAAGTACAACTCAATTAATTTATTCTTTGTATTATATAGACTTTAATAAACTAAGAGCTGATCTTTCTATTTCACATTAAATCTATTTGATAAATAAGTTCCTTGGAAACAATTATTGATACAATTGTGTCCAAGGAAACTATCCACTAAATAAATTTAATAATAGATGGAAAGATTGGCCTTTAGTATTACTATTAAATATGAAAATAAATGCACAATGTTAAATTTAAATTAAAGTCAAGATACTTAATTTTACTTGTTGTAAGTTGTATTAAAACAAATGTATTACATTTCCCAAACTTTGAACGGCGGCGCTTGAATCTTTAGTCTGCAGTTTGCTAGTCTATCTCCTCTCTACAATATTAGTGGTACTCTCTGTCTAGGATAGGATGAATTTCTTTTTAATTTTCGCCCATCTTGCTACTCTTAAAGTTTTTGAAACCGAGAAATAAACCAGAACGACTACAACGAGAACAAGGCATGCATTGTCATCGCCAACATTCAAACAGAAGGCTGCAACATTAGACAAGCATTAGAAAATATACACTTTTATTTAAATGATCAAGCTCAAGTAACACAATTATTTTCCTTGAACGGTTCTCCTCGAACAGCGAATCGAATCTTTCAACGATCTCAGAATTAACTAGACAAATAATTCCCTATTCATTATAAAGGAATTGTTTAGTTCTGCTGCAACTTGAGACATTCTACTATTCAAAAAGGATGAAGCTAGTTTTTTGTATATTAGTATACTCAATACCAGTGGCGTATATGTTAGAGAGGGTGATAAAACTGAATTAGACAAAAATTAAAATTTATACATACTGATTTCTCTCGTAATTTGGCTTTAAAATACTATTAACGACATTGCTTCTTTCGAGAAATAAATAAAATCGTGTTCCGCTTACTGCATAACTTTACTTACCACCGAAAAATAAACAGATAGTAGTTACAAGTTATTTTCTCAGTTACAATATTATTTTAAATAATACTAATTAATAAAGTTTATTACATTATAAATTCAAACACGAATTCAGAAGTCATTCATACATACTGATTTTTCTCTTTTAAAATAATATCAGCGACATTGTTTTTTCGAGAAATAAATGTTATTGCATAACTACACAGAAAAAAGAAGTAATAGTTACAAAAATCTTTATTTTGTCACTAGGAATATCCACGAATATCTTTTTATTTCGTATCTTATTTTTTTTCATAATAGTCTTATTAAATTTTATCTTGATAACAATTTAAAGTAAACTTGATATATCACAAATTCTATCTAAGGTTCATAAGAACCTGAGAGACACACTGTATATTATAGTTTCGATATCTTGTTCTTGTTATTTTTGTATGCTTAATCAAAAATGTAGTAATATTTTGCTCTATAATAAAACATGACAGTTCAGTCTCTGGCAATCACCCTGTATGATGAATATGGCCCAATTTTAATAGGCAGTATTCTACAATGCTATTTTACATAATATGTGGCTAACAGAAGCTATTGTGCTTACAAGAAACGATTTACACACACATATAGACACATACAGATACATTTTTTTTATTATATTTTAGATCAGCGTGTTATGAAACAGCTACGATTACACAGGCCTGTAAAATAAAACTTATGGTGGGGGGTTTCTATATTTTAATGTAATTCTGTATGACTGTTTCATGCCGAATCCAAAAATGTGCCGGCTTTTTCTTCCACCCCGAGTTTTTTTCAAAGAGAAAAATACCTTAACGGTTTTCTAAAAAAAATGTATTAAAATAATGCATTACAGTAAAATACTTCTCATTTTTAATTACAAAATTTAAATCAAAATTTACAAGTACCTACAAGAAAATAATATTACAAAAGAGTTGTTAACATTTTTACATGTCTATTTGCGAATGAAAACGTTTTCTTTTACTTTCAAATGACCGCTTAGTTGAAGCCCGTTTATGTGAAATTTCACCTTCAGAAGATTCTCTCTTTAAACACCAACAATAGTCAGCCATTATGGCGACGTTCCATCTTCGTTGATATCTCATCTCCATCTGTTTAATGTCCTGGTGAAACCTTTCACCTTGTTCTTCACTTACCGCCCCGAGATTTTCTGGAAAATAGTCAAGATGGGAATGAAGAACATGAAATTTCAAACTCATATTGCACCCCAATGTTTTATAATTTTCTAACATATCGTTGACTATATTCTTGAAATCAGGATCTCTGTTATTACCTAAGAACTTTTGAACTACATTTTTAAAGCCAACCCATGCAGCCTTTTCTTTATCATTCATTGTTGAGTCAAACACTCTGTCTTTCATTAACTCTCTAATTTGTGGCCCAACAAAAATACCCTCCTTAAACTTGCCTTCTGATAAACTAGGAAACTTTGAACATAAATACTTGAAGCAGTTACAGTTTTTGTCGAGAGCTTTAACAAATTGCTTCATTAGCCCCAACTTAATGTGTAACGGAGGCAGAAGAACTTTTTTCGGATCGACCAAACTTTCCTGTACAAAATTTTTTGAATCAGGTACTAAATTAATTCTGGCCACGTAGGCCATTCTTTCTTTTGCCAATGTTCACCTCGTGCTCTACTGTTCCATTCGCATAACAAACAGGGCATTTTAGTATAGCCAGACTGTTGGCCTAAGAGCATACCTAAGATTTTAAAATCTCCACATAACATCCAGTTGTGGTCTGCATATTTCACCTTTTCAAGTAAGAGTTTCAAATCTTCATATCTTTCTTTTAAATGAACAGAATGTGCAACCGGGACTGATGCGTATATATTACCATTATGCAACAATACACCATTTAAACTCCTTTTAGATGAGTCTATGAACAACCTTCAGTCATTTGGTTGATAAATGGATGCTCCTAACTTGCTAACCAATCCTGGAACATCATGGCAGTAAACAAGGGATCCCTCTTGATCAAAGTATTCTAAAAATTCAGTTTCACATTTTCTATACCATGAGAATGTCGTTCCTGGAAGAAGTAAATTTTTTTCACTCAGTCTAGATTTCAAAAGTTCAGCAGACTCTTTTGAAAGTCCTAAGTCACGAATTAAATCGTTTAGTTCATTCTGAGTAAAAAGCTGAGGCTGAGTACTTTGTAATGAATAGTCTTCATCCGAATCTTCAATTTCTAATTGCGAATCAGAATCAGACGACAAAAGAGTATAATTCTCTGGTACAGCAGGTACAGGTAGATCTGGCCCATGCGCTACTGGCCTTATTGCTGATGGAAGGTTCGGATAAAATATTTTTTTCTTATTTTTAGTATTAAAGCCACTTACGTCACACAAGTAAAAGTAACAATCTTCTGCATGATTGCTGGGTTCCCGCCACACCATTGGTATGCCGAAAGGTAAGGAATTCTTTTTATTTTGAGTCCACTTCCGTAACGATTCAACACATGTATGGCAAGCTCTGTGTGACGCCCTTGTTTTGTCTCCAAGCTTTACACCAAAGTACGCATGATAACTTCTTTTCACGAATTCCGTAATATTTCTTTGTCTTTTTTTTAACTGTATATGAACCACAAATGTAACAAAACACATCGGCGCTGTTTTTACAATGTCTTGAGGACATGACGAATTTTTAATAACTTTATCACGCTATTATATACTGTAAGCACACGTTCAACCACAGTTTACTTACTACTGACTGCTGTATGTGATTTTCGAATACTATGTGTATATTCTGGTTCTAACTAGAAACGTCTAGATTAAAAGGCAGTGGTCCTTAACAATTTTATTTTAAAAAGATATGTATTAATTACTAATAATGTCGTTATGTATGTTTAGAGTAAACAGTGCGTGATACACAAAAACTAATAATACTGCAGAGTTCAGAATGACTTACTTACTCTAAAAATGTAAAAAAATTGTAGACCCCTAAAACCATGCAGGCCTGTGTTATTAAACATTTTTGTCTGATTATAATGATTAATCCAAATATATGTATATAATGCTAAAAAGTTCATCCAGGTACTTACTTTTTTTTGGCGATTCTAATAACTCTTCGTGGACATCGCCAAGAGTATGTTTTTTGAAATCCTGAGAATACTTCAGCGGATCAGTTATTGAGCTGAAATGAACCGACTATTTATTATAAATTGATAGAAGAAAAGTAAAAAATATTGAAATAATTTTTGACGAAATATGAAAATATCGAGGATAATACTCTGGGTATAATGGTTGTTTACTTAGCAGAAAATATAATAAAAACCAACGACTTGATTTTGAAGTAATTGGAAAAAACTATGATTAGAATTATTCTAATTATTATATACCTAGTTAAATACTTTTTTTTATGACAAAATGATAAGTTACCTAACTTGTGTATTTTGCTTAGACGAACTTGGTAATTCAGACACTGTTATGACCTTAAGATAAACTCGACCACTGAGTGTCGCAGTGAAATCGTACGATGTAAAGTGATCTGAGCACACAACACTATCTTTAGGAATATTTTGCTTTCCTATAGTGTTTTCGTAAATTCTGTAGAGAACAAAAAATTTTTCGGCAATTTATCAATGTAAATGAGCATTTATTTAAATACAGGGCAACACATGCAAAATTTGTATACGCGTCTTAAGCAATTTATATACACCCGTTACTTTCGTTTGAGTGATCAAGCTGCCTTGTAAAAAAATAAAAACCTTTGCCGGAAATCGCTGCAGTGGACCATATAATTAAAATAGTTGATAACGTATATGAGATGAATGTTAAGGCCATTGGACGACTGTCGCCTCTTGGAGTACAGGTAGAAAATAAAATTAATTAGCATGAACCCGAGTGAAGCGGTGCAATCAAGGGCATGACGTAACGTTGGACATAGTATATATATATTTCTGAAAATGAATTTGTTTCTTAAAAGTATATATGTGATTTAGATACATATTTTTGAATTAAATATTTTGAAACATTTAAAAGTTTTATTTAAATGCAATTTGAATTACTGTAATTAATAATCAGCGTAAAATAATTAAGTTTAGTTCTCTAAAATATGTACCTGCAATTGAAAATATTTTGGAATATACACTCAGTTCCAAAAAAAGTGACGCACTTGATTTTTGACCTAACTTTTTCCTTTTTTTTTTTAAAAAAACCAGTGGGTCGATTTTTTAATTTTTTTTTATTTGTTGGTAGGTAATTCTTTTGTCCTTCAAAAAAAATAAAGAGGTGGAAATTTTTTCAAAGCCTCCTGGATGGTAGTGGAAAAACTCGAACCATGTTTTTTTCTTAATTTTTTGACTCACCCTGTGTGTTAATTAAGTAATGGTATAGAAAGTGCTTACACTCTGTATGAAAGACGCTTCTTTTACGAGCATTTTGTTTTTTTTATTCATTGATTTATCTCTAAAATTGTCCGAATTACAGCTCTTTTGCTGAAACCTTGCGTATTACCAACTTTCTGAATTTATCGAGAAACAGTTTTGTAGTGAAATAAACTGATACGAATTTTAAAAAAAAACATTTTTTATTAAACACAAAATTATAAACTGGGATAACTGCTTAATACCGAGCAACTCTAAGAGCTTCTAATCTACGCGGCATACTGGAAATTAGGTTTCTTATCGTTTCCATTGGTATACGATCCCATTCTTCCACTAATGCATCTACCATTTCTGCAAGACTTTCCGGAGGCCTCTCGTGAGAACGTACCATTCTCCCTAATTCATCCCACAAATGTTCTATAGGGTTCATATCGGGGCTTCTCGCAGGCCACTGTAATGTGGTGATACCCGTAGCTTCTAAAAAGTTTCGCACTATTGCTGCGGTGTGTGGTCGGGCATTATCCTGCATCAATATAAAATTATTGCCCACTAACTCTGCATGAGGTAAGACATACTGCTGTAAAATGTCAATGTAGATTAGGCCTGTCAACGTCCGCCTCACCGGAAAAACATGAAGGGGTGTCTTTCCATTCATTGAAATCCCTCCCCATACCATAACCTACCCACCATTAAAACTTTCGCATTCTGTTATTAAATTCTGATTAAACCTTTCACCAGTCCTTCTCCACACTCTTTTTCTTCCATCCACCATGTTAAGGCAAAACCTTGACTCATCCGTAAATAAGACATTCGACCATTCAGGAATATTCCATTCTCCATAATTTTGAACGAAATTTCTTCTAGCAGCACGATGTTTAGGCAATAATTTAGGACCTTTTTGCAGGTCTCCTAGCTTTTAAATTAACTTCTTTTAGACGTCTACATACCGTCTGCTTACTTACTGCAACACCACGAATTCGGCGAAGATCTTGCTGAATATTTACCGCAGTATTTGATCGGTCCCGTAATATCCGCAATCTCAAGAAGCGATTATCTCTGCGGATCGCTTCTACGAGCAGTTGCTTCATGGACTCCCACTGCACGAGCGGCGTAACGTTTACTACGCCCATCGTTTACTAAAGCAACTAATCTTGCTACTTGTTCAGGATTTATTTGAGGCATTTTATGTAATTTTAGTCTCTAAAACTTTTTTAATGAAACTTAATTAATGACACAACGACAAAGAGTCAAATATGGAGGCATACAACAAATTAATTGCTATGGCAACGACAATTGTTTTTTTAAAGGCAATGTGATCCTACAACGAAATAAATTTGTGGGATATACGCAAGGTTTCAGCAAAAAAGCTGTAATTCGGACAATTTTAGAGATAAATCAATGAATAAAAAAACAAAATGCTCGTAAAAGAAGCGTCTTTCATACAGAGTGTAAGCACTTTTTATACCGTTACTTGATTAACACACAGGGTGTCAAAAATTAAGAAAAAACATGGGTCGAGTTTTTCCACTACCATCCAGGAGGCTTTGAAAAAATTTCCACCTCTTTATTTTTTTTTTTGAAAGACAAAGGAATTACCTACCAACAAATAAAAAAAAATTAAAAATCAACCCACTGGTTTTTTTAAAAAAAAGGAAAAAAGTTAGATCAAAAATCAAGTGCGTCACTTTTTTGGAGCTGAGTGTATGTTGCTTTATTTAGCCAATAACAATTTAAAATAATAAAACTGTTATTCATAGCAAAAATATGATACCTTATTAGTGTGATCCCTGGTTAATGCTTTAAAAACATTTAAAACCATCTTTTTCTCATTATATGTCAGGTTTTCTCGAACTCTTACTTTTTTGAAACATTCGTCAGTAACTGATGGACTTGGATTTTTTTCGTGGTTCTTCCATTGCCCAATACTCACTATATCACAATATTCACAATAATGTATAATAAAAGATTTACAAACTCCCGTATTTCACTTTCGATAAAGCAATAATCACCTACATATATGCATCGCGAATATCCCGATAGTAGATGTTTAGGTACCTACACACACAGAAATCGAAATGTAATTGATCTTAGACTATCCACTTATCTTATTATTCCTATAAACATGGTGTAATACGCATAACACGTGGGAAATACTTTTGCAAAGCGGGAGAAAACGTCTGGAGTAAGACAGACCAGCGAGTAAGAAAGATATTCATTGTTTTTATTTGGGTGCTGTAAATACAATTTTTAGGGGAACGAAAGTTACGAGGGAAGGAAAATTACAAATAATTAATTTGTGATTTTTTTTTTAATTAGAACTTTAATCAATACCTATATTTGTAAATAATCAATAGTATATTGTTTAATGTTTATAAAATAATAAATAAATGTATTTTATCACAGCATAAGTTTCCTTAAGGATTGTTTTTCATACCGAAAATGAAATGTAGCGATTTATAAGAGAAAATATTAATAATCGTCAATGAGTCCATAGGTATTCTTAATCAAATTATTTCATCTTTATTATTGAATTATTATTTCCTACGCATGCACGCCATTGAATCCGCATTTCTTTAATCCATAGAATTTACGAAAATACTATAAATATCTGAAAATACGAGAAAGCCATATGCTTGGGCGTTTAGTATTCGAAGGAATCCTAAAAACAAATAATATGTTATACTTTGAATAAAATGTATATTCTACTTGCAATTTAAGTTGGTTTTTATTTAACCATATTACACAATTTTAGAATTAAAAAAATTGTTTTCTATATTTTAAATATTATTGCACTGATCATCATTACCTCCAGATTTTGCTCTTATCTACGATTTTTCTGTTATGCCTATGGTAATCTCACCAACCTCCACTTTTATAGTGAGATCTATATATAACACAATATCTTCCCATTGTTTATTCACAAAAACATAAAATCCACCTTTAAAAAAATTAATAATCTTAGTAACCACAACGTTAAACTAAAAAAACACACAAATAAATCATGGCGATCGACAGTCGTAAACAGAATACATCGAACAGGGACTGCGCGCGCATCATATCACATGTTTCTCGCTAATAGCAGGCTGAGTATGAATAATATTTACATTTGATAAAAAACAAACTAAGACAATGCTTTGTCTATCTGTTCGGAAGTCATTGGAATTTTTAGTAAATATATCTTATTTTACATTTTACGTCTTAAAAGGTTTTAGATAGAATGCATTTTATTATAAAATAAATATGCTGATAAATAGAGCTGTCCGAGGTGGCTGGAGTACAGCCAAGGTCTTGCGATGGCGTCACACGTGCCGATTTAGAAGTGATTTACGCTGCAGTCTTATTTGAAAGGTTGATGCGTGAGGTTGTACCTATAAATTATACATAATGTCAAACGCGCCAAAGGGTAAAAAACGACCGTACGCGGACACAGTGAATAAATTTATCTGTGAATTTCCGGATTTATTCTATGACGGATGCAAAATAATTTGTAAAGTTTGTAATCAAGACTTAATGTGCTGGCACAAAACAGATTGTCGTCGTCATATCAACACCGTGCAACATCAAAATAAAAAAAATGGCATGCCTTTGCCAACTCAGTTTATGTTTGATTTATTGTTAATGTTAATAGCCTGTAATATTCCGCTACACATACTGGATAAACAACCATTTCGGAAGTTTTGGAATAAATACAATCCCCAGGTGAACTTACCAAGTCGTACATCGTTACGTAGATATATTCCAGCTGTTCGTGAAGACATTGTAAATAGGATTAAATGTGGATTAAAAAATACACGGCTCTGGTTATGTATTGACGAGACGACAGATTGTAAAAAAAAAACTATTTTAAATATTATAGTATGTGTACTGGGCCCTCTTAAACTAACATTTCCACTTTTACTAGCTAGTAAAAGACTAACTGCGTGTACTGGCGAAATAATTACGCGTGGGGTGTTGGAGTCATTCGAAAAAGTTGAACTTTCAACAAGTCAAGTATTGATGTTTGTGACTGATGGTGCTGCGACAATGCGCATGGTAGGCCGTTCTTTTCAAAGAGACAATTGTAGGTTTTTACATGTTACGTGTAAAGTGCATGCGTTACATCTTGTGGCAGAAACGATTCGAAAATGTTTTCCAGAGGTAGATGCATTAATAGCAAATACAAAAAAGTTTTTCTCAAATCTCCTAAACGACTTCGAGCATTTCACAGACAGTGTCCTGGTATCCCTGAACCACCAGAGGCGATTCTTACACGTTGGAGAACGTGGTTGAAAGCGGCTTTTTATTATGCTGAATATTTTCAACAAATAAAAGCTGTGATACTACAGTTCAACCCTAACGAGGCTGCAGCTATTAGGGAAAGCCAGACAAGCTTTCAAGACGTTTCCCTTGAAACAGATTTAAAAACTATTAATAACAATTATAGAGGACTACACGACGCAATAGAAAAATTGCAAAATAGTTCGTTGTCGTTAGTGGAATTGCTGCAAATAGTGGACGACGTAAATACACAGCTACAGGCTATAAATGACGCAAAAAATAATCGCGTTAGTGAAAAATTCGAGAGTGTATTACAGAAAGATCCTGATTTTAGCAAATTAAGACAAATTTGTGATGGTGCATCTACAACTTCGTTAAGTGAGTTCACAGATTGTTTTACTTATGCCTGTATTACATCCGTAGATGTCGAATGGTCATTTTCAAAATGCAAAACATATTTTTTCACCAAAGCGAACATCGCTGACGGAGACAGCTGTAGAAACATACCTGATGCTATTATACTAGAGATCTTCCCCACTTTGTGATGACGACAACCAAACTACTTCATAAATCTGCTTAAAAGGGTGAGTTTTATACAAATTTTTATAAAATGTAACATTATTGTTAAAATTTATTTCCATTTACTGTACTTATTCAAGTATTATGATATGATGTAAACATATGAGTCATATGACGGCTCTGTCGGCCAGGTGACCTCGGACAGCTCTACTGATAAATCTTGTCCGTTTTACACCTTTGTGGGATTTTGTGCAAAATACCAATAATAATAATAGCTACTGTCGAAATAAATTGACTTAATTTTTTTATGGAGCTGCTAAACGAACTTTTATTTTTCATTTGTGTATCTTTTATTAATAGCACATCCTCCAATTATATTTCAAATTAAAACGATTTCCAGCACAGATTGAATTATTAACTTCCTGTATACGTATACTCCTCACGTAATTTTTGTTACATTTCCAATAATTAATCTCAGTTGTTCCCTGAAATATTATATAAATATAGTTTTGCAGAATATTGTCATTTGAAAATAAAATCGAAAGTAGTATAAGTTCGATTTTTCAGAATTCCTTAAGGAAGTAACATTAAAGTGGTTTCCAATAACAGCAAGATATGCACATTGTATTCAACTATGGTCTCGACAAGCAAGTCGGCATCATCTAAGGATGTTTAAAACTAGAACGCAGCATATTTATTGTATAATCTTAAATGTTTTCTTAACCGCCTCTCAAGTCACCAAGGTAACTCCCAGAAAATTCTATGATTTTGTGTTGAGTAAAGAGAAACGAGGCCTTACAGTTTATTGTGGAGTCCGAACTACATCTAGGGCATCGACAGTTTTCTCCCATTTTAATCCGATTCAAATTACAAATAAAATTTCTAACTTGCTCCAGGATGGATAGTATGTCTGACTACAGTTCCACGACAGCTTTATTAAATATCACGGATAACATTATCCAAGCAACAGATGAAGGTAAAAATACAGCATTGGTATTACTTGACTTCAGCAAGGCCTTCGACACTATAAATTATATTAAATATGATTTGAAGGAAACAACTACTCAGCGGGCAAATACCCCGACCTGCATTGGATTACACCTTCAAATCATGATAGATCCATAGCCAATATCATTTGTCAATTCCTAACCAGACATAGACCAGTTTCGACCTTATTTGTTCTCCTCAGTATGCCATAGGTTGTGGAACAGACAAATGATAGTGGCCAACCTGCTAGTCATGTACTAACTAAGGTAAATTGAGTAGTGGTGAGAGGTATGAAACTTCTCGTATGGTCTAAATGCTACTATCCGACAGACATCATAGATGTCTCTGTGGCGGAGAGCGACTTGCGAAGCAAGTACCAAGAGCGGCGACCTCTAGCCCAGGTGGACTAAACTACTGTTATTAAATATGATTTGAAGGAAACAACTACTCAGCGGGCAAATACCCCCGACTTGCATTGGATTACACCTTCAAATCTTGATAGATCGATAGCCCATATCATTTGTCAATTCATAACCAGACATAGATCGGTTTCGAACTTATTTGTTCTCTTCAGTATGCCATAGGTTGTGGAACAGACAAATGATAGTGACCAACCTAGAGGTCGCCGCTCTCGGTACTTGCGAAGCAAGATATCTCTGTCGCTATCCGCCACAGAGATATCTATGATGTCTGTCGGATAGTAGCATTTAGACCATACGAGAAGTTTCATACCTCTCACCACTACTCAGTTTACCTTAGTATATAACTAGCAGGTTTGCCACTATCATTTGTCTGTTCCATAACCTATGGCATACTGAGGAGAACAAATAAGTTCGAAACCGGTCTATGTCTGGTTAGGAATTGACAAATGATATTGGCTATCGATCTATCATGATTTGAAGGTGTAATCCAATACAGGTCGGGGTATTTGCCCGCTGAGTAGTTGTTTCCTTCAAATCATATTTAATAACAGTAGTTTATTCCACCAGGGCTAGAGGTCGCCGCTCTCGGTACTTGCTTCGCAAGTCGCTATCCGCCACAGAGACATCTATGATGTCTGTCGGATAGTAACATTTAGACCATACGAGAAGTTTCATATCTCTCACCACTACTATAAATCATAAAATGTTATTATGTATTTTAAAATTCTGTGGTGTTTCCGTTGGGGGTACGCTTTAATCATATTTGAAGGGGCGCTGACAAGTTGTTAGGTTGTCTAATAAAGTATCACAATCAAGAGATATTTCTGCTGGCATTCCACAAGGGTCTATCTTGGGTCCCTTGCTTTTTCAGTATATACAGTCTGTTTTATTATAAAGGCCCCAGCTCCTTTATTTTTATTCAGACACCTAATAAAGTGTATATATTCTTAAATGGGACGTCATTGCCTACATGACCTGATACAAAAATTTGTTGAACAATATTCGTAGTAATAGTGATGATGTCATCGGCAATATTTTTTAAATAGGACGGTATATGTTTTTTTGTAATATACAATAGACATTTTTTTCTCTTTTCAACAATATCAAATTTTATTATTTTTCACGAGACAATTTACAGAAAATAAAAAAGAACTATTAAATTGACGTACAAATTATAGGGTGCTAATGTCACCGCCTAGTAGGCCCTGAAATAAAACAAAATGGGGCAAACAGGCAAATATTAGACAGTTTGGCATGTTAAATAAGAAGAGAAACGCTTTAGGATACTCTTATAATGAAAATCAGGAGTTAGACGTATTATTAAATGTGCAAGAAAATCGCAACACTTCAATACGAGAATTGTCCAGTAACCATAAAGTGACTAATAACGCAGTGCTAACATTTTGCTGAAAAATAAATTACATCCTTACAAAGTTACGCCAGTAACAACACTTAAATCAAATAGTGCAGGCAAATCTCGGCGCAAAATGGGTTTGGCGTGAAGTATTTCGGGACATTTATTTGTTTATCGCAATGGATAGCTCTATTAAAGTACAATAAGCACATAAAAGTTCCAAAAATCCCATGTGAGCTAAAGCCGTAATTTAGAAAAAATGCCCGACAGAGCCATATTTTTTAAAATCACATAACTCAGTAACATGTGCTCCGTTTTTAGATATCTTTTTTTGTTCTATTCCTCATTGCACATTCTACAGAAAGTGTAATTACATATTTTACGAAAAATTTTGAGATAACGTTAGAAAAAAATATTCCAACTTAAATCTTACGAAAATTTAAACTTTTGTAAATTCAAACAGTTTGTATTGAAATTTTTCGTACATTTTCGGAAAAATTATTCAAATAAAAGTTTTATAGCACACAATTAGCTTTCATTTGCTTTTTATCGGATGTTTCCAGCTCAAGTATTAACGGAGTAATAGTTATTTATGTATAACGTTGCAGTCGCAGTAATATCCCTAGCAGCATATTTATGATCTCGCACATACAATAGCGCATACTCTATTATAGGTATGTTATAATTACGTAGGTAGGGATATTATTTTAGTTAGCCAGTATTCATGTCTATGCATATCAATATTTAGAGGGTTATACATTATAATAATCAACAATGGATGTTTTAAATATTTGTGTGTTTTGTAATAAACCACTGAGTGACTCTAAAGTAGTAACTGTAGGACAAAAAGGGCTACAGTCAATTATAAGTACAGAGTAAACAGAAAAATGACAATGTTTTTGCGAAATTAAATAATATAACGAGCATTAAGGTGCATGTGTCGTGTAGAAAAAATTACACCCGTGAAAAATATGTAAAAAAAAAAAGAAAAAACCTTACGAATAAAAGTGAGTCAACAAAAGTTGAGATCTTCGTCAAAGTCGTTTGATTTTAAAAGCAAATGTGTAGTTTGTGGGGAATATATTTCTCACGAGAGGGAAAAAAAGAAACCAAAACAATACAGACAAGAAATACGAAATATTACACAAGTTATTATGAAAGAAAAATTAGTGGAAATTTGCAAGAACAGAGATGACGACATAGGAAGACAAATTTTACTTCGTCTAAGTAACGTTATAGATTTGGTAGCTGCCGAAGGCAAATATCATTTGACTTGTTACAAGAATTTAATTCGTGACACTGCAAGTACTTCTAAGGGGCCAGAGGAATATAGTGAAAAGCAAAGTGCATTTTTTTAAATTGTGTGAGTACATGGAAAGTAGTGGTGAGTGTCAGTTTTCCTCTCAACATTTGATTGAAAAAATTAAACTGTTTGGTAGTACCGAAGAAACATACTCTCCCCGTTGGTTATTGACAAAATTGCAACGATTTTTCGGTGAACGGATTACCATAACAACACGCCCAGGTAAAGTTACAATTATTACATTAACAGACACATTAGAAAATATTATTACTGAAAAATTTTATACCGAAAAATGTGAAAATGCCGAGCAAGAAAGATTAAAAATTGTTAGAACTACAAGTGAAATCCTTAGGGAAGATATACGAAAGCAAATTTACAATACAGAAAATTATCCTAATTTTACTGATAATATGCAGGAGGACTGCTTACAGCTTATTCCTGAATCTTTAAGGATATTTACAGATAACCTTCTAAAAACTTCTCAAAATGAAGGTTTAAAAAGAAAGTCAATTAGTATTGCTTATGCTATTTTATCGGCAATTCGTCCAAACTCTTTTTTATCGCCTGTAAATGTTCTTAAGAAACATGCATATATGAATGACAAGTTGGTAGTATTTACTGAAGCTAATGCAGATATAGAGCAATTACAGGCTGTTGGTCATGAGTTCATGTTACTGATGTACGGACTGGAAGGTACTAATGACATCAATGAGGGAAAGGTTCACATTGTACAATAAGAGCATAGCCAGACAAACATTGGACAAATCATTTAATTTGGCAACATTGCCACCTACAAGAGATGCACTGAATCAACACACATTAAGGTAAAATTCTCTTTCTAAGTTACTACTATGTGTATACTGATATATATGTATGTTATTCAATTTAGGACCTATCTACAAATCCAGTTTTGGCTATGATTTACCACCATAAGATTTCGGCTGGAAGGTATACAACTGTCAATTTTTCCCTGTTGCAATGCAGCAACCTATAGCACCATCAGAACTTTTTAAACCTCTTATATTGTAAATGTAAGAATGGGTGCCAGAAAAATGTCCTGCTCGGCTGTTGGTCGTTGCAGCGCCATGTGTCAAAATTGTCATGGAATTGACTGTAAATGTGCATGCCTAATAATCGAAGAGAATGATTTATAATTTTTTTATATTGTATTAAAAGCGATTACACAGTATTTAATTTCTTTTAATTCACTAATCACTATATATATTTCATAAAATGTTCAAGAAACAACCACATGACAAATTTATGTGTCTCGTGCAAAAAGGTCCAGGTAATGTTCCTGAAAAAATTCGGTGCAGTTGTCTGAATAAAAAATCATAACTCTGTTAATATCCAACCTGGGAACATGAATTAAAAAACAAATGAAAGCCATTTGAATTCTCTAAAACTTTTATTTTTATTATTTTTTTTTCAAAAGTTACGAGATATTTTCGTAAAAACGTTTTATATTTACAAAACTTAAAATTTACGTCATGTTTAAATTTAAATATTTTTTCTGACTTTATCATTCAACTGATCGTTAAGGACATAATAATACTTTTTGTAGCACCTAAAAAATCGGAAGAGAACAAAAAAAAATATTTAACATCGGAGCAACGGTTGCCGAGATATGTAATTTAGAAAAAAACTACTCTGGCGGCCATTTTTTTCTAAATGTTGGCTTTAGCTCACATGGGATTTTTTGGGACTTTTATATACTCATTCCATGTTAATACAGCTGTCTATTTCGATAAACAAATAAATGTCCGGAAATACTTCCTACTCAAAACCGAATTTGCCTGATCTAAAAATGATTACAGATTCAGAATTTGCTTTTGTAGGTGGTATTTAAACTGTGTAAATATAATAATCCAAATTGTCCAAGAACAATTTTGTGGTCAGACGAATCAAATTTTTCGAATAACGGTATGTTTAATCGTAATACCTCATATCAGTGGAGTGAAGAAAATCCTAGAGTGACTAGGCAGAGAAATTTTCAAAACTGGTTTGGTGTTAATGTGTGATGTGGTATGCTAGGAACGAAAATATTAGGTCTATATTTTTTTAATGGTTTCTTAAATGGTGAGCGATACAATGATTTTCTAAGAAACGAACTGGAAGGATATTTAGAAGAACTAAGTGTTAACGAGTATGTTAATCTTATTTTCCAACAAGATGGCGCACACCGCACAATGCCCAAAATAAATGTAAATTATTTAAAAACGCATTTCACGATTGTTGGATTGGCACAAGGGGACCCATTCAGTGGTCTCCACGCTCCCCTGATATTAACCCTTTGGTCTTCTTTCTCTGAGGTACATAAGAAATGAAGTCTATTTAATACAACCAAACAATAATGACGAATTGAAAGACCGAATTAGTCTAACGATTAACAGCATTTCTGTTAATATTAAGCTAAATGCTGTAGAAGGTGTTATAAGACGATATGAATTATGCATTGATAAAAATGGACGTAATTTTGAACAATATTTATAAATGTTCACTTGACTACAAATTAAAAGTTTTAATTTAATCGTTTGTTACGTGTTTTGTAAAAATTTTATACTTCATTTTAAACTTTTAATTTTTAAGTCAACTTAATATTTTCTTTTATTTTCTCAAAAACTGTCTCATGAAAAATAATAAACTTTTGATATTGTTGGAAAGAGAAAAAGAATGTCTATTGTATTTTACAAAAATATATATACCATGCCATTTAAAAAAATTGCACTCTTACTAAGAATATTGTTCAACACTTTTGTATCAGGTCATGTAGGCTATGACGTCCGATTTAAGAATATACTTTATTAGATGTCTAAATAAAACTAAAGGAGGTATAAGCTGGGGCCTTTATAATCAAACACACTGTATACTAGTCAATCGTCAAATTTATTAATTACTACTCAATGTATATGTCCTCTGACGATACACAACTCTGTCATTCCTTTTATACTTAGGATATTGAAAGAGTGTGCCACAAAATTAATAGCGATTTACAAAGTATTTATGATATTTCTCTGCAATACTCTCTAGCTTTAAATCCATTTAAATCTGCCGCAATTTTATTTGGCAAAAAATCTAATGCACCTAATTCGGAAAATTTATTAAACATTCAAACAGTGGGATCACCTCTGCAAATTTCTCAGAGTGCTAAAAATCTTGACCTAGTTTTGGACAATATATTAAGGTTCAGGGAACAAATATACATATTGCCAAAAGTTTTGCATCACCCAGTTTTAGTGACAAATTTGATTCCACGAAGATTTAAACTATTGTAAGATGGTTTAATAGCCTTTTCTTACAATCTTTTTTGGCAAAGAATGAATTTAATGTGTCAATATACAGAGTGATTTAAGAAAGTGTACATTGGATATGTTTTATTAAACTAGTTACTTACAATTACCACATCAAATATTACTAATACAACGTATTACCACCTCTCGCGTTAATGCAAGCTTGAATTCGTCTCTCCATGCTCATAATTAACTCGTCGATGGTCTGGAAGGGTAGGTTTTGCCATTCCTCTATTGCAACTGTTATCAGCTCCTGCCTGGTCAGTAGAGGCTGTGGACATCGAGCAATTGCCCTCTTAAGCACATCCCAGGCATGTTCGATGGGATTTAAGTCTGGCGACATAGGGGGCCACTCCATACGGTCGATTCCTTCCTTCTCTAGGAAATTACAGACAGCATTAGTTCTGTGGGGAGGGGCATTATCATCCATAAAAACAAAATGCTCTCCAACTGCTCCCTCTCCATAGTCGAACATGTCTCCGGAGAATGTGTTCGATGTAATTTTGTCCATTTAACGTACCTGGAATAGGAACCAGTGGCGTTCGTTCACTAATCATGATACCGGCCCAAAACATAACACTCCCTCCACGATATGGAGCAGTTTCGACAGCATATCTGAGTCGATTTTTGATCTCCAGGCTCTCCCAAATACGGCTTCTCCGGTTATCGGAAGTTAGACAAACACGGGTCTCATCCGAAAACATCACATGTCGCCAAAAATCCATACCCCGCCCCTGGAATGTTCGGCACCCACTCAAATCGAGTCTATCGGTGTCGCAATGTTAATTTCGGCACTCTTGTGGGCCTCCTACGCCGTAATCCAAAGCCAGCTAATCGCCTCCGTAATGTAGGGAAAGGGATAACGCAACACCAGTACATCGTCTAACTTCTCCCTGAATGTTACCAATGGATGAAAATCTGTTCCGGCGGGCCACCAGTGACATGAATCTATCAGAATTTGCATTACCAACACGGGGCCTGCCACTTCTTGGACGATCCTTTGTTGAATTCGTTGCCCTGTACCGATTCCAGGTTTGGGAGACATCACTTTGATTAATTCCCAAATGCGCGGCAAGTTCTCTTCGAGAATAATCCTCTTCGATTAGGATCACTAGTCTGGATCTGTCCAATTGCGAAATTATATTTCAGACCATTTTTGCACACTTTTAATCAGTGCTGATAGCAACAAAGTAAACACCACTTGAACACTGTCAAACATGAAATGATTCAAATTTGTTTACACGGCCAACTGTAACGTTTATTTGACATTTCTATCTTGCATGATGGCAAAAACTAAACAAAAAATCATGGCCTCCTTTACTCTTTCTTGATAAAAAATTCAGAGAGCTTAAAACTAGGTGATGCAAAACTTTTGGCACTATGTGTAGTTAAATGCACCCAAAAAGCCTGTGCAGCTATAAGGCTTTTGTCCACACAGGGGTTACATAGACTGTGGTATAAAGAAATTCTATGTGAAACATTAGTACTTAGTCAGTTTAACTATTGTGCCAACCACCGTCTATGGGCCTTGCTTGGATCAAAATTCTAGCAACAAAATTCAACGGGTTTAGAACTCATGCATACATTTTATTTACGGTATAAGAAAATTTTAACACGTTGCTTATAAGCTGCGTGATTTGCAATGGTTAAATATGCAAAATCGAAGACATTTTCATTTTCTTTGTATTTTTCACAAAATTTTAATAACAAAAACTCGTCCTTTGCCATAAAATTGCCACCACTGCATAAGACTTCACTATTTGAATGAGGTTTAAAATTTAATTTATACAAACTCTATAACAAAGTTTCCTCTGATGTACGTATGTTTAATATTACATCTCATAAATGAAGAAATAACCATGAAGAACTTGTATCTTGCTATTCAAAATATTCAAAATATAAGGATTTAACGAACGTTTCAATGTCTTTTTCCTCTTTTTCTTTTCTCTTTAATTCTAAATTTATATCATATTTGATATTCTAGAAGAATTTAAATAAAATATGTTTGAATTTTTTTTTTTTTTTAGTTTTCCACCTACCTGTCCCGCTGTACAAATATACGAACAAGAGTTAAGTGATAGAGCACATTAATTGTGAAATTCCCTTTGAGATTTCCAATATTTAATTTATGCTTATTTCTCTATTTCGCTTTGCATGCATTGTGTGATATATTATATTACATCAATCTTCCAATTTATTCAATATACTTTTGTAGTTCTTATACCAAATTTAATAAATCCGTATCCTTTCCTTTACTTTAATTTTCTCTTTTGGACTACCTAATGTTCTATTTTATTGTCCAATGGATGAAGTACTGTCACACCTATGCCGTTGAAAATCGTCCAAAGGTCACGGGTAAATTATGAATTTTCTTTTTCAGTCTTCTTAAATATACATTTCCTAGACATTTTATCAACTAATCTTTAAAGCAGCTATAATAAAGGTGTCAGAACAGCACTTCGTGTGGTTTGGACAGGTCCGTATTATATAGAGCCGCCGCTAGGATGTTTGCCGCCCGTGTGCAGTTTTACTTTTTGGCGCCCCTTTAAATATATCTTCCATATCTCTACTTTGCCACACTATTTAATGTTATCATATTAAAAATTGATAGACATAAATAGTAAAACTGAAAAAAATAAAATAAATACATTCTTAAAAACTTAATTAGCTACATAATATACATAATATAGGTGAAAGATGTGCTCGTAGAGTCGTAAAAGTGTTTATAATGAAAATTAGTATATGAAGTTTTTTTCCATCGGACATAAATTGTTTAAAAAATTCTGCCATGTTTGTATTAGCACATTGCATATACTATAAATGACTCACGTATTGTTGTAGTCATTTTCTTAATCGTAATTAGGACTTTTAGAGGGCATTGTGACACTTATCGGAAAAAGATTTTTTTAATAAAACAACATTAACTTGAGAAATTAGTTATTTTTTTTTTAAATCATATTTTATGTCGACTTATTTCCGCCACCAAAGCTAACACTAATACCGGGAGATAAACTTATAGTCGTAGAACTGTTGAATAAATTAAATGTTTATTTTCGCATTAATTTTGGAATTTTTTTAATACAGTTTAATAAAAAGAGCACTTTTCGCTCTTTAGTTTAAAAATTTTTTTTACTAACATTGCTCAAATTGATTACTTCACACATTTCATGTTCTATGAATAAAGTAGCTGGGCTAGATAGTCTTTCTTAACTCATGGAAGACCGTTGACAGTCCTAAGCCTCTTATTCGTCAGAATAAAGTAGGCGCAATAGATATGAGAGTTCTTATTATTAAGTATTAAAAGCATCAATGCCGGGCATTGATAATGGAATAAACCGACGCGTATGAAGGACAGGCAATAAAGCAATTATCTTATATTTATTGGGTACCCTGTACAAGTGTCGCCCTTGACGCCTTCCTAGTTAAAAAAAAACAGTATATGTTTTCTTGGCAATTAAATCAAATGCCAATGCCGATACATTGCAACAATGCTAACAAAACAAAAATGTTTTTGTATTACATATTTTTCAAATAATTAGTTTCTCTATTTTATAAAAACAAAAATATTCTCTAGTATTCACTACGCAATGACATTCAGACGCATCTCCAAAAATTTGCTCTGCCCCCTGGACATTTTGGAGGCGACATCCATGGTCTAGAAAGAGGTTACATTTATAAAAACGTGAACATACAGCCATTCCCACCGACACTGCCGCCTGTAGCGTTGTGCAGCATGTTGGCAAATATTAAGTTTAAGGCTAAATTTTAGTTGCATATAATTGCATTTCAGAAAAACGTACACATGCGTAGATGTCAATTGTATGTATGAGAAAGAGTAGAGGGGCAAAAATTAAGTTTTGTGAGACCCACAGATGTTACCCATGCCTCTGATGAACTACCCAGAACTGTACATACTTTTTTGTACATGCATATAAATAGGATTAAAAAGGCTACTACGGTGATTTCAAGGTCATAGAAGCCTATTTTACGCATTATACAGAATAGTCAATGCACTTAAAGGTGTTAAAACAATCTAAAAGTGGTGATAGTACTATATCTTGCCTGAAACCTGATTGTTTTGAAGATAATAATTGCCTTTCGGTAAAATACTCCCATAGCTGTGATTTCATCACTATTTACCAAAATGAAAATGAGAAAAAATAAAATGTGAGATAAGTGTGGACAAATCGAGGACCATTATTGCTCCAAAATAGTCAGAAATCTGAAAAAAATTCTGATTATATAATTTTTATTGTAATTTAAGCCAAAATTATTGTGTGTACCGTAGAAAAACACTGACTTTTTCTAGTTTCGAAATAGTTGAAATTGCTAAAATATTTTTTTATCTATAGAACAAGATTTGTCTTCATTTAAAATAGTTATTCATGAACTGTCCAGCCGTCAAAAATATAACATAATCTCAGATAATAAACAACCAATATCTACATTAAGAGCCATGTCGAACAATATGGGAAAATACATAAAAAAGAAAATAAAGGACATAGGGTAAACGATCTGGAAAGTTAGTTTCGAAAAAAGAACAACTTAAAGAAATAAATTACCTATTTACTTTGAACTGATTTTCTGTCTCCTCCTTTTATTTCAATAAAGCTTATGTTGAGTAAATATTCGATCCTCTCATTTAGGTGAGGGTGCCTTTGAACCGGTCACCAGGAAATTCGAATCCTATCGTGATATCCGTGGGCACACAGTGTTTAAAATGCGTTCACTTGGGAATCATTTCCTATCCCTAGGCTTAAGTTTGTATTGCTATCCAAATATTATAAACGTTTTACGTCAAACATTCAACTACAAAAAGAATTATTTAGTTTCTCTGACAAGAGGGAGATTTTAATTTCAGGTGAATAATAAATAGTAAAAAAAGAATAATTACAGAGGCTGATATACATTTTAGTGCCTGTAATTTGTTAAGTGTTTCTGGATAATTTTGGGATGCAGAATCCATAAATACTGTCGAATTTCCTCTATTAGATCTAGTTCTTGAGATGCGGTATATCTGCCCTATTTTTTGAATCGATAAATAGATAATAAAATCATCTTTTAAACTATGTACATTTCAGGTTATTACCATTTACTACAACTGCTTGCTAAAAAAAGTCATAAAACACGTAGTAAGGTATTTATTTCATAAAATAGACATATACATTGATTAATTATCACATAAAATCTTTATTTTATAAGACTTCCTTGTATGAGATTTACTAGAACAGTTTCGTTGAAGACTGCAGCAGTAGTCGGCCATCATGTGCATATCTCATCTTCCTTCATATCTTTCTTCCATAGTTTTTATATCCTTGAATCTTTCCCCCTTTTCTTCACTAAAATCATCTAGGTTTTCTCGAAAACAATCCATTCTGCTGTGGAGGTAGTGAACCTTAATGCTCATGTTACCACCGAGCTTATTCAAATTGGAAAACATCTCTTCCACTAATTCAACATAATCCTCTGCCTTGCGCTTTCCAATAAAATTTTTAACTACTTGAACAAACGAACACCAAGCATTAGACTCAACCTCGTTCATTAATTCTGTGAAATGTGGATCTTTTACAAGCGTTGATGTATCAATATCTGAGAGCATAGGCAGGTTACTGATCGATGGAATGAATATTTCTTCGGAATGTGGTAGAAGTCTCCTCGCTGAATCCAGATTAGGATATATCCATTTGTGCCGATTATTGCGATTGATGCCTTTGATGTTTACGAGACAAAAATAGCAGTCGTCAAAATGGTTTTTTGGTTCCCGCCAAACCATTGGTATTCCAAACATTAGTCACTTCCTCTTTCCATTTGTCCACTGTTGCAAATGTTCAACGCATGTTTTGCATACGAAATGTGGAGTTCAACATTTATACTGGTGCCCTAACTGGACGCCAAAATATGCCAGATATGCCCTTTTCGCAAAGTCAGAAACGGATTTTCTGCTTTCTTTCAAAGTGTATTCATCACATATGTAACAAAGAACGTCTGAATGATTCACACAGCTACGTCTGCTTGTGGAAGCCATAGTTTTTATACAATGTATTTCCCCACGAAAATTCAGTACCAAACTGAATACCACACTGAACTGTAGAATATGGCCGTAGACACCGGCGACTTTCGGCCAGCATGAATTATTTAGTGGGGAGCATCACGTGGTTGAGGGTTGGGTTTTATGGGCATGGGGAATACCCAGTAGGGCTATCTAGACTCTAATTTTAGGTAAGAAAATACTATTTTGGTCTGAATACACCATTATTTCATTAATATTGCATTTATCAGACCAAAATTTTTTATATTGTATCTCAAAAATTAGAACTCCTACGAAAAATACCACGATATACTTTTCGAATCAGCACATCAAAAATATCTCAAATCAGTGCTTAGTTTTCTGGCACCAAGACAAAAAAATTTTTTGTGGACCTCTGATTATTGTTACAAATTTCTAATAATCATGAGACAAGACGCGGGAATTAGATCATCACTCTTATTTAATGTGAATTAAAGTATACAGTGCATCCGTAAAATAAAGTATACTATAAATTAGATAAAATTGTTACAAAGCAAGTAACAAAAAATTGTAGGGACAGGTCAATTTTTAAATACGTTTCCCTATTTTTCCATGGTAAATAATGTTTTTGCAAAAGTAATGACATGACGTTATCTACAATTTTTCTAACTGGCAAACTCCATTTGTGATGGTGTCATTTAAAAGAGCAACATTTTTTACATATGTGAAATTAGAAATTATAGTAGATAGGTAAGTTACATAAAAAAATGTTTTGAAACATTTTTTTTAGTTACATAAAAATGTTTTTGAGATGTTTTTAATATTTATGAAAACTTATATTAAATGTAATAAAATCTTTAACAAAAATCGTTCTAAATTGTAAAATTTTAATTTGTTACTACCGACGGTTACTTATATTTTAGAAAAATTTTTTAAGAAAATGAAAAACATTAGAAAAAACGTACCTTTGAATTTGATGTTTTCTTTCAAACAAATAAACAAAATGTTTTTTTAGTCGAGGTAAACATTAATGACGTTTTATAGTTTTTAATAATCTGGAAAAAAACGTAACTTTTGTAGATTTTACATTTTTAAATAGTACAGGTAATCAATTTATCTAACGAAACATATCTTGATTATCCATCAATATCCCAAACTATTGAGTTGAATCTGTTAAATCATTAAACGTTTTATATTTAAAATTATAGACATGCAAAAGGAATAAACCCTATCTGGGTTTATTCCCTAAATTGGTTTAATCCTGGTTGGTTTTTTATGATTGCGCGGATGCAATGGAAAATTTAACTTTAGGCCTATATTTTTTTAATCTTAAATATGTTGAGGTATTTGATGAAAATAAAATACACTAGTAAATTAATTGAATCACTTATTATGATTGAAATTATATTAAATAAAATGTAATAACAAAATAAATATAATTTCAATCATTCTATTCATTCTTAGTTTTTTTCTAGAAAATATTGAAAATGCTGCATAGAAGGAACCTTGTGTGGGAGTCCTTTGATTCAAGCAAATAAAATATTAAACATTGGCGGCTGGTAAAATTTAGGTTATGTCATATCTTAGCATTGGCGCATAGGACCAAAGTGATACTTTAAAATATAACTATCAAGACTAAATGAAGAAGTCTTGCAAAAATAATTGCGATTGAAATCTACAAAAAAATTGCAAGAATAGTATGCCTCTCCAGGTTCTTTTTTTACACAAATTGCAAAATATTTGCAAAACATTTTTTTTTCAGAATCAGCTGCAAAATATGTCTCCAGCTATAATTCTAATTTCATCAAAAATATTGCTTTTTTAAGTTGCACCATTTTGAAATTTTATTTAATTGATTAATTAATTTTTTTTTTTTTTTGGCATAGGATCTAATCGTAATCCATTATCCAGTCACAATTATAAAGTAACAATAAGCTAACCTAACACAAAAAAAACGTGAATGAAATAGACGAACAGTACGATGGGAGACATATAAGTACACACTGTTCTCGCCCAGGGGTCTGTCAGGGCCTTTTTATTTTAACACATAGAATAAAGGCCACGGTTAGTAGATTGAATTGACAGAGGGTAATACAAAATTAAGTATAGAAATCTATTCTAACAACGACTCTAAAAGTAGGTTGACCTTGTTCGGGAACCTTAACTCTTTGTATATGCTCTCTTAAGGGACAATAAATGTAAAAGATTGATTGGAAAAGCAATATTAGATTTTGTCAACTGATTTAACAATTGGTCAGTAACTCTAGCATGTTTCAAACAACAAAAAGAAATATGGTCTAAGTCAGATGATTCCACATGTTGCGCAAACATCTGTATCCACGACCCCTATTCTCTTCAGTGTTGGCCGAAGCAAGCAGGGCCAAACCTCAGTCTAGAAATGGTGGTGATAAATGTTCTATTTACTTTTAGACTTTTAAAACACGGGACTTGGGAGACACTATTTTCCTTGTGTAAATCTATTATTTGGGTTATCTGTTTTAAATTTAACACAAGATTTAGTTCACTTAATAAATAGTTCATTTTTTCTAGTATTCAAAAGGTCAGATAAACATGCTTTATGTGGTAAATTATAGCCAGAAATAGCACCTTCTTTGGCTAGCTTATTTATAAGCTCATTGTAGCCAATGCCTATATGAGCTTTTACGCAAATGAAATCTACGTTGACATTTCCTTTGTATAAGCTACAGAGTAGAAGTAGTATTTGAAGAATGTAACTAATAATCTTTGAGGTATTCATAACAGTGTTTTTAAAATTTAGCAAAACACTTAATGAATCCGAAAAAATTAACGCGCGACATCTCATTATTCTTAATATAGTTTAGGGCTTTTAGTATGGCTATGGCCTCGCTGACAAATACTGATGAACCGCTTTGCAACTTAATTTTCAGTTCATAATTACCGGAGGGAATGTTAATCTTTGATCCATCAGTGTATATCTGAAGATAACTTGAATATACTACTCTTAAATTGTGTACAATTGCATTATTTTCAGCGGTGTTTTTCCGAATAAGATGGAATTATAAGGTGTGGTTCATAGAAAAGATCGAAATACTGCAAATCTAAATACGATATTTCTGTATATTTCAGAAGAATATCTAGTTGTCCACTTACTTCACGAAATCCAGCACAAAGGGGAGGAGTATTTTTTTCATCCAGTATTTTTCTATTAGATCGTATGTACTTATTTGTGAGACTTTAGAAACAATTGACAGGTTTTTGTATTCGGATTTTATAATATATTTCTCACTAAGAAATTGTCTTCGAAAATTTAAATGTGATTCTGAAGCCTCGGCGTGTTAGGAAACCAGTGGCGTAGATTTCATGGCTTCTAAACAGATACGTAACGCTTTGTTCTACACAATATCTAGTCGTTTTAAGACAGAGTTGCTAACTGATCCATCTAACGTTGATCCGTAATCATTTATAGACTGAATATATGCTTTGTAAAATATCAGGTGAGAGATTGGGTTAGCTCCCCACCATGTTTTACATATCATCTTTAGAAAATTAATTCTTTATCGCATTTGGAGACTACTTTATCTACGTTCGCAGTCCAGCTCTGTTTCTTGTCAAGAGGATGCCTAGATAAGTAATTTGATTTTTATATGGGTAAACATGATTGCCCAATTTTAATTCAATTGTAATAAGGGTATTATGTCGTGTAAATATACTTATAAATAAATGTTTTATAAACTAAAATATCGAATTTATATTCAAAAAACCAATTCTGTAGCAGTGTCGAAATACTACTCAATTTACTTACGCAAGAAGACAAGAAAAAAGTGTAACTATAAAAAAGCAATATTTTTTTATGAATATTGAAATTTGTCTATATATTTTTGACCTGATTTTGAAAAAAAAATGTTTGGCACATATTTTACAAATTGTCTATAAAATAATCTGGGGGCACACAATTTTTTCCAATTTTTTTTTTGCAAATTTTAATCGCAATTTTCTTTGCAAAACTTTATTTAGTTTTGATGGTTATGCCTTAAAGTATGACTTAGGTCTCGCAGGTTCCAATAGGAAGAAGAAATTAAAGTGTTATTTTAGGTTAAATATATCAATAAATGTGTTTTTGTAAATTAATGGACTTTTATAACATTAAATGTAAGGTATCAAAATTCATGATTTTAAAGATAAATCTGTTCGCAGTGAAACATTAAAAACCCAATGCACCCTTTAAAAAAATGGGTGCAAATCGGTTTAAATCCATAAAAAATAAAAACCCGGTGTTTTCCCATCTCTGTTTAAAATTAATAGTAACATCTTTTTCTAAATATTGTCTGAACGTTATTTGTGGCATCCTCTAAATTTTTTCTATTTCTTCCAAGGCTTACTACCACATTAATAATTCTTAGTTATCTAAAAACACAGTTAGTTACTCAGTATGCTACTGGAAAAATAAGCCTCTGAGCTTGTGACTTTACGTCAAAAGATTAGTCAGAGGGTGTTTTTTTGACAACTAATATGAGACAAAAAAAATAATAATATATTTTCCTGACGCTAACATTAAAAACCCAATGCACCCTTTAAAAAAATGGGTGCAAATCGGTTTAAATCCATAAAAAAATAAAAACCCGGTGTTTTCCCATCTCTGTTTAAAATTAATAGTAACATCTTTTTCTAAATATCGTCTAAACGTTATTTGTGGCATTCTCTAAATTTTTCTTTTTTTTCCAAGGCTTACTACCACATGAATAATTCTTAGTTATCTAAAAACACAGTTAGTTACTCAGTATGCTACTGGAAAAATAAGCCTCTGCGCTTGTGACTTTTAGGTCAAAAAGATCAGTCAGATGGTGTTTTTTTTGACAACTAATATGAGACCAAAAAAAAAAAAAAATATATATATATATATATATATATATATATATATATATATATATATATATATATATATATATATATATATATATATATATAAAATATATATATATATTTCCCTAACGTTTCGGAAACGAATCTGTTTCCTTTATCAAAGTTTAAGTATTTTTCTTATTTGTGTAATATGTCAAGCATGAAACTTGACACACGTATTATTTGTTTATATAATATCCATAGATACTTAACATATGTCATACTTAAAAAACATAATTTGTTCAATTCTTCTTTTAACATCTGTAACCACGTTGTACCAAAATTTATAGAGCAATGGGAAAAACATTTTTCTTCATTCAACAATATTATTGCCGATTCCTTAATTTGTCTTTTTTTTGCTGTCTGCATCTTTCGTTAAAATTTTTGCCGAATACCATTTTATTCTATATCCATTTTCGCAAGCATGTTCGCAAGTTTTCGATTTTTCAATTTCACCCTTCTTAATATAATTTTTATGTCCACCTAACCTTATATTGGGAGGTCTGGATAATTATCCTACATAATGTTTATTGCACTCACATGGAATACTGTATATACAGTTTTTTGAATTTTCCTCACAATTTACAGGTTTTGTTTTTGTTAAAATGGATCTCAAAGTATTACTTGTTTGAAACACTATCCTAACATGCAATTTACCTCCAAAATGACAAGATAAATTTTGTACGTAAGGAATTATTGTTGCATATTGATATTCAGGATTTTGTTGTACCGGATTAAGTCCCTTCTCAATATTTGCTAGAGTTCTATCAACAAAAGATTTATAATATTCATTATTTTAAAAACCTATTTAATAATTTTTTCCCATTATATTTAATTATTATTTCATATCTGCTCATTAGATGAAATTATTTTGCCCTGTCATACAAACATTTAACAATTATAATAATAATAAGAAGAAGAAGAAGAAGAATATACGCGGGCAATTGGTATGGAGTTCGGGTTGGACAAATGTGCAGTCGTCCACCTCAAGAGAGGACGATGCGGGGAATTCCCTGAAGATGCGCAGCTCGCAGACGGAATCATCCTAGGACATCTGGATGCCGGAGAGACCGATACATATCTGGGTGTGCAACAAAGGCACATCCAGGATGTAACACAAATAAAGGATTCTCACCGCGGCAAGTACAGACACCGCCTCCGAAAGATTTGGTCCTCCGAACTTTCCGAGAAGAACAAGGTGTCTGCAACTAATATGCTTGCCGTTCCGATTCTGCTCTACTCCTTCGGAGTAGTAAAGTGAAGGGTAGATGAGCTGCGCCAATTAGACAGAGATACCCGCAAGATGATGAATATTTACAGAAGTATTCATCCTAGATCGTCCGTTCCTTGTGTGTACCTCCCACGTCAATGGGGGGCCGAGGACTCTTGAGCCTGGAGTGTACGCATGGCAGAGTAGTACTGAGTATGGCATGTAACATCCTCAGGAGCTCAGATCCCCTCATGCGGTTTGTGAAACATCACGAAATGTGGGAGTGGGAGCAGGATTGTTCAAGGCAGCAAAAGTGCCGCAGATGAACTCGGTTTCGCATTTGACATCAGACGAGGAGGCCGGCGAGGTGCTGATGTTGAATCAGTCACCGAACTTCAGCTAAATCGTCTGAAAGCCCGAATCAGAGCTGCCGAACAGGAGAATCTGTTTCGGCAGCACGTCGATAAACCCCAGCATGGTGTCTTCTATAAGAACATAGAAACGCTGGGTTTATCGACCAGGCTGACATTCGCCTTTCTAAGGATACCGAAGGATTCATTATGGTCTGCCAAGATGGTGTTATCAACATCTTGGTCTACCGTAGCCGCGTGTGGCGTGTAGAGGTTCCTGATATCAACTGCAGGACCTGCCATCAGGCGCCGGAATCGCTCATGCACTTACTTTCTGCATGCCCCATATATGCGATTTCGGCCTACATCCACCGACATAACGTGGCTTTACGAGTGCTATACTACCATCTAAGGCACTCATACGGGGTAGACCAGACACCAGTGCTGCCTTACGTCCCCGGAGATATTGAGTCAGTTGTCGACCACGAGAAATGCCGGATTTACTGGAACTACTCGTTCCCGACTATCAGGCTAATCCAAGCCAAGAAGCCTGACATAGTCCTCCTCGACCATCAACTCAAGGTGATGTATGTCATCGAGTTCTCGGCACCTGCAGAGAAAAACATCACCTTGAAGGAGGAGGAGAAACGGGTCAAATATCGTGATCTCCGGTACGAGCTCCAAGTGCTGTACCCAGGCTACTCGGTAAAAACGGTCGTCCTTATAATCGGTGTACTCGGAGGGATAAAGCCTACGCTGCTCTCGGAACTGAAGATCATACGGGCCTGCCAAAAATCAGCCGAGTGGCTGGCAGGCCAAATGCAGTAAGCGGTCATTCTGGGTTCTCTCCATCTGCTTAGGGCACATGATTCTGGTATCTACAGTCACTAACCCTGCGGGATGTGGGGAGTGGCTGTAGCTGATGCACCGGCGCTACTCCCGTAAGGCGTCGGAGGCCACGGGAGGACTGACTGGCATCGGATATTCCGGAAAAAATAATAATAATAATAATAATAATTCTTTATTTCTCAGTCAAAATGTACAATAAATACAAATAACTGTAGAGCGTCAATTATAAAAAAAAATAAAATAAATTTATTCATACAGTAAATAAGACAGAGATTAAAATAATATACATATAAATACAAAAGACATTGTACAAACATGTAAAAGGTCAATAAAAAATAATATAGATAATATACAAGATGACTATGACAATAAATTGAGGAAGGAAGAAAATTAAAATTGATTAGTTAGTTTAAAAAAAAATCATCAATAGAATAACAGTTCTGATCAACAAGCAGGAAATATTTTGCAACTTTTGTAGGGCTTATAAATAATACTTAAACAAAATAGATCAATACTTATAAGAAAAATATTGCCTAGCTCTTGCAAGAGTAACTGGGCTGGGAAAACTGTAACACAAAAAAAAATAACAGTCCCAATCCAGGTACTGATATTTAAATGTAATTGTTTATTTAGGACTAGAATTATTTGCTAGTAGTTTATATATTTGGTTGTTTTTAATACTATAAATATAAGAAATTTGAAATAAAAATTCCCACAACGGGGTACTTAGCGTTTTCTAACGATGGAAGTTACACTACACCGGTGTGGCCGTTCCACAGTAAAACTTGCTGAATACCGTCTCCAAACGTTCTTAGTTTTCTTTGTTGAGGCAAGGGTACGACGTACACACTGCGTCGTATTTTCTTTAGCAAGCCGAAAAAATACACAGGAACCAAAAAAAAAAGTTCCAAAATCAAAACTTAAAACGCCTAAACGTGGAGAAAAGCCACGAATAAGTACACAGAATATTCCTTGAATAATAAATTAACTAATTAGTTAGTTTAATTTATCGTCCCTATAAAAAAATGCGACAAACAAAATTTCGCACTAAGCTCCAGCACAGAATTCTTACTGCAGAGACGTTGACTTTAAAACAGAAAATTTCCTACCGCGCGCAGTGTGCAGTATTCATATTTAAATATACGAACGTGTTTTTTTTATTAAATTGTGATAAATAAATACGTTTATTAGAATGGAGTTAAGTTCGTATCATACTTTTTATTATTATTATTTTTATTGTGACCAACACAAATTACGGCTAAATTCTATGTTTGTAATCAGACTTATCAGTGGTGATTTTTGTAATTTTTTTTAAACAGTTGTATTTAATTTACATATAAATTTTCATAAAAACAACTAAAATATTTTTTTTCACAAAAAAATGTAATATAGCATACTATAATTTTTAAAACTTTATATGCTCTTTTAAATGGCACTATTAAATATAAGGGTTGCCGTTTAAAAATTTTACAATGACATTATAAGGACATGCGAACTTTTTGCCATATTTTCATCGAAGGAATTGTTTTGTATTAACTCTTCATGGAAAAAATTGATATTAGAACTACCTCATTAAAATTTCACAAGAGAATTTTCTTGTATATTTCTTAAAGCATTTTTTACAAATTGTATTCATTAAAAGTTTTAAGTATAACAGCAAATTAGCCCTTTAACCGAAACTTCTATGAATATCTTTTTTTCAGCAAATTTATGATGTAAATAAAGCTGGAACTTTGGTATTAATTCCAGTGGCATTACCGTAGTGGTATGTAATAAGTAACTTGGTTAAAGATAATGAAAGAGACTTAATAAAGGTTGAGTCCGCCCAAACTGCATCATTGTTTCCTTCTACAGTACTTTACTTTAAAGACATGTACACTTCTCTGTGAATATCGCACCGCATTTTTAAAATGAACGTGTTATATTTAGAAATATAATATTCGCGTATGCATAATGCTGCTGTAGATCACTTGCAGAATTTCCGTCACTGCTTACTATGGTGTAGTTGTGCAAAATCCGTATTTTTATTTAGAGACTAAATTTCGTTGCAGCTTGAACACCAGGTTTATCGGTTAAATTTTGTAATGCCGTATTTACTACTTGATAAACATATCGTCTCAGTGAGATAAAGATTCGCTAAGAGTTGTTTTGAATGAGGACCGTCATTTGCATAACGTTTGTATTAGTGTTTACATTGTTAGCAAAAAGCAACTCTTAGAAAATTGTTGTATTCTATAGTTCAGTGTTTTGTGAATTTTGGTGCCTCGCGCATAACTGTGTCCTGTAATATTTGTCAAGTAGTACGTTATCAACTCTTTCAAGCGATTGAGCTAAAGAGGCACAACTATCTTGTAACTAGTTAATAGATTTTTTTAAGATATTGTAGTTTTCATGTATAGTGCGAAAATCTGCTTCAACCTGTGAATTTTCAAATTGCTGTTAACTTTCTTTGATAGCTTTTAACTCCTTTGGGTCGAATTTGAAAATTACAGGTTTAACTGCGTGGAAATGTTTATCATAATAAAAAACGAATTCCAGCCAAGTTCTCCATCTTGCTAATATCGGCTGCGGAGGTTAAGGAATTCCTGAGCACGATTTGTGAAATTCTTTAATACGTTGCGCGTTGTGGAGATTTTACAAAAACCATTTTTGTATTTGCTATTAATTTGTCGACATCCTGATAGCTACTTGGAATATTTTCTATCATACGGTAAAAGGCATGAAGTAGGTTATATGCAATAAATTAGCACGAGACTTTTTTACGCGATATAGCTAGTTTAATCATATACGTCTCTCACTAACATTAAAATATTGTTCTTATGTATGCAAAATTGTTCAAGAGATTGCATTACTAGCTGTTGAATTGCCTCAGCGTTGTTTTCTTTTTTGTAATCTTTCACTTTTGATTTGTTGTTAAACTATGTACTAAAACATTATACTGTTTCCAATATGAATTGAAACAGCATAAAAACGCCAACGGAAATCTAGTCTTATCCATGAGCGTCGACCAAAAAGGTTTAGAATTATCTTTTAATTCTTTAAAATAAATCGAATATTTTTTTACTATTTTATATGAGTTTATATGTATGTACAATACCTACAATAACCTTATTATTTATTTACTTACTTGTTTATTTATTTATATTAGTTGAATAAGCAATTTTGATGATTAAATAAAAATTAAGAATCTTACTCACTTAGTTATTGCCTTTTCTACAAACTGTAAAAATTGATATTGAGTGTTGTATAAAATGTCACCATCCGGCAAAAACCAACGTGGAGGTGTGAGTATTTTTTGCCAGGATAGGGATAGGAATATGAAAGGTGTTAGTATGATGGAATGTTAGAATTAAATTGGAATTAAATAACTTTTTCAAATAACATAACAATAAAACAAAAAGAAAGAAAGAAAGAAATATTTGCATTTTGTTAGAAACTCAAAAAAATCAACTTTATAAATCTCTTCAACCGCTCATCGACTGAACGTAAAAAACGTTTAAACAAAAATGCTGCGTGGCAATTGAAACGCAAAAAAAAAGAAATAAATATTTAAAGTTTTTTAAAAACTCAAATAAAATCAATTATAAGTCTCTTGAACCGTTCAAGCTAAGTTCTCGATTAACGTAAAAAAACATTTAAACAACGATTGAATCACAAAAAACAAGAAATAAATATTTAAAATTTGTTAAAAACTCAAATAAAGTCAATTATAAATCTCTTGAACCGTTCAAGCTAAGTTGCTTCGATAAAACGTAAAAAAACATTTAAACAAAAATACTAAGTGGCAATTGAATTATCAGAAGAATATTCTGAACTAGAATCGTCACCGGTTTGAATAATAATTGGTGCTATGGGTGGCAAAATAAGATACTCGTTTTCTTTTTGTATAACATGACTTTCGCATTTTCCTCATAATATGTCGCTATTGCTCACTTCATTTACTACTTGTCGTATATTATCAAGTACTACTGCGCTTAAAGTTGGTGACAGATTGCATTTCCGTGAATGTTTCTTTATAGTGCCCCAAACCACCTCGATCGGATTAAATACGCAATAATACGGTGGCAACCGAGCGAGCGTATGACCGTGTCTCTTGCAAAGATCATCAAGTACATATTCGTTTTTAAAATTATGCTCCTTTATACGTTTTAATAATTCTTTCTTTATCGGAACCTTTTCAGGGATGTCCATATTTTTATTTATCATAAATTTTAAATCCCCCCTTTTGGTACTATTATTAAGTATTATATGTAATAAACGCGAGTGATACGAAGCATTGTCCATAACAATGACCGAATTTGGAGGAATGTTAGGTAGAAGCTGTTCAGCGAACCATTTTTCGAACAAATCCGCAGTCATGTCTTCATGATAATCGGCAGAGGATTATATTATGGTTTTGGCCGACAAGAGCAATGCGTTGGGTACAAAATCGTATTTGCTTCCAGCATGAAGAATTATAACGCGCTTTCCTCTCGCGCAAGGTGTATTCAAACTTCAATTTTTTAGAGTCATCTACCCAACCGTACTGAACAACATTGTGTGTGTCAAACCAGGTTTCATCGAGATATACTATATGCCTATTTGATTCACGGTATTCTTTCATTTTATGTAAGTATTCTCGTCGAAGTTCAACGATACGTTGCGATTCCATTATAACCATTCGATTATCTATTTTTTTGTGTTTAAAGCCGCAATCTAATAAAATACCTCGTTGAGTTTTTAAAGATTTATAATTATAATCCGTATAATCACGCAATTTATCACGAATCATTTCTAAAGTTGGTACTTTATTTTCCTCATAGAAACTATAAACCGTTCGCCGAATAACGTCTTTCGAGGTATCGTCAATTCTACAAAATTTTCATTTTTTTCCTTTCCGCTTTGTAGAGTGATCTATAACATCTCCTTCCTTAATAAATTGTAGAAGTCAAAAGTTTAGTTCATTCATGAATTCTATTTACAATGTCCCTATCTGTCGTTTCAATATTTTCTCTCTTTAAGCATTCATAAATATTTAAAATCAGTCGCTGCCATTGAACATATAAATCCTTGTTCTTATTAAATTCCGAACTAGTTTCAATTAACGGCGCCACCGTTTCAATATTTTCTTCACATAATTCATTTTCATGCGTTTCAAAGGGCCTCCAAAAAAGCCATGTTAATAATAATAATTAATGCAAATATTGAAATATTACTAAAACCCTTAATAAGATCACTAAAATGCTATAAATACTTCACAGAAAATAATTATATTTATCCAAAATTATTACATGTACTGCACTGTACGGTCAATATAAACAACTAGTCCAGTAGTCTATTCAAATCACGAATTAATTCGTCAGAGTTCGGACACTACCACCCGAGTTTCACATCTGGTCCGCTGCATTACCACATTCTCATATCGAATATAATGTAGAGGTATCTTTCAATACATACAAGTACGATTTGCGCCCTACTTCTTTGACGATGAGAGAGGAAATGTGCCCTCCTGGTATAAACACCTTAGACTGAAGTGTTTCAATTCATACTGGATAAACTATACCAACTCTGTTGTTTTTTTGTATCCATACTTTCGTCAACAGTTATCCATAACTTTCTTCCATAACTTTTTATCACGTAAGTTTGATCGTATGTTATTCTCAATTTGTTCTTTCACATGAGGAACAATACGTCGTAGTCTTTCTCTCATAGGTAATGGCCACCTAGTTACATATTTTTTCCCAAATAACCGAAAATGTTCGCTTTTAAGTACATGTGGTGGAATGTTACATACTCTCAGCATAAAAATGAGATCATACAGAAACACTCAGTATGGAACTTGTAACTGGCAATCTTTGACAATCACTGGAATTCCAGCTCACCAAATTCGTCTTGCACACAAAGCACTTTATGACTACTCCATCGTAACGTAATTCAGGAAACGTTTAAGAAATTTGTGGATTTGATTCATAAATGGCCAAGCTCCCGACCGGCGTGACATATTACGATACGTATATTACCAACACGCATCGACGGTCATCAAACAACTAACACGTCTGAACTATTGTGTGACTACGTGGCACTCGTGCCGTGTATCCCCTACGCCAACCTTCTACCTACCGTAGAGAATTCAATTCCAGTGTTCCGGCTTCAGTAATAAAACACTACTTTGATAAATATACAAACTTTGAAGAAGTTATCCGAATCAGTTCTTCAGATATGCAAAAAACTGTCTAAAAGGTGTCTAAAAATTTAAGGTAATGATCTGCGTAGCGCAATGGGCCAGAGCGTTAAGTGACAAATGTAACTGGTTTACTGTACTGTCGACTTCCGGGTTCAGATTATGGCAAAGTCGAAGGATTTGGTTGTGTGTATCTGCGTTTTTTTCAACTGTGTAACCCCTGCCCGAGCAGCTTCGGCTTTGGTTTGGGGGTTGTCAAATTTATGTGATGTGTTTTATGTTTTATGAAACATTTTTAGCTTAAAGTTATTATTTATATATTCTTTTAGAGTCTTACTATTAAAATCTGAAACACCCTGTATAAACAAATAAAATATGTAATAAATAACTGCGATCTTCTTGATACAATAGATATTAAAACATTAAAAATGCCTTATTTTAAAGTTGTTTGTCACAAATATGAAAAAAATGTAATGATATTATTTAATACAGCTTGTCGGTTCTTCCGATAAAGAAATACGTCAATGTCACCAGGGTGCTGCACGATCTCGGAGGCATTTAATATATTTGTCACGACGCTAAGTCTATTTCGGATAATCATATTTTCAAAACCCAGTGATGGACTATTACATTACCAATACTAAATATTCATGGACATGGTTTTACATTTTAAAGCCCGATACTATATCCAAAGTGATACATAAAAAAGATCTTTATTTAACTCGTTTAAGAGTCCTTTAACAAATTTAAATCAACTTCCAAGTTTTAGGTGAAACAAACCTAAATATGTACTGGACAATGGACATGTTGTAAAAAATGTTTTTATACAGTTTTCGTCAATTTTCTGTAGAGCACAGTACCTCCCAATGCAATTATTTTTGATTATATGATATTTTTTAGAAAAGTTGGGTTTTGGCTGATAAGGGTGATAGTTCAAACAGGAAACTTATTAACATGTTTACGTATAAATTTTACAGCTTACGTTTAAAGTGTTGTTTTTATGGCGTGAGGATATGATTATGGCAAATATATTCTGAATAGACACAATATTTAACATCAAAATTGGGTGTTTTTTCAACTTTCTTTATCTCCGAGTAACCATCTATTCTACATCTAGTTTAAATTTTGCATGTTCACTCCCTCAAGTGGCATTATATCTAGGATAAGTCTAAATTTGGAAGTTCTAGTGTAACTGATATGGTAAATGTTTCTTAAAGACACCACTGTTCTAAGTACCCTGTAAATGACCCTTAACACTAAATTAAATTTTTCAGTCAGAATATTTTATAAAGGTTTTAACGATATACTTTCAAGTAGTAACCCCTGTAATTTCCAATTTCATTACAATGAACATCACGTTTTCCAGAGTTCAAGAAATTGACGGGTCTTATTTTGAGAGCTTCACAGCATTAGCCTGGAAGCAAGAAAATCAAAGACAAAGTGTTCTTAAAGCAGCAGAAGCCTGTGCCTCTGACCCGCCGCCTCCAGAGCTTGAACTGGGCATCGCGCCGATTGACTACTCAGCATCTCAAAATGAAAAGGACAAGCTCTACGTCGAAATGCTTTATACAATTGCGAATACGGTAAGTGGTATTATTAAGGCATATCGAGAATTTTTCTACTTCTTTTCAACACAGGGAGTATAAGTACGTTTAATTTGCTGAAATTATAATTATATAATCGGCCTTATTCTGATGGTTATTAGTTATTGGATATTGAAAAATATCTAATACACATGGGTGTTCAGGATTCTGGTGTACATTAGTAATTTTGAATATGGATTGTTAACCAGCATTCTTGAAAAATTGTAAATTAACTAATAATTGCTATTCTGGTAATCATTATTATTCAATTTTATCTACAAGACATTGGAAATTTAACAGAATGATCGAAGGAACTATTTAAAACGTTAATTATTGAGAGTTTTATAAATAAAATAGCCATGGCCAATTTAGAGAGAGTTTTCTTGATAGATGCTCTTGTTAATAACGAAGAAAGGTAAAAAAGCATATTGATAGGTCTGTAATAAGAATAGAACATTTTTATACATCGAATTTTTTTAGATTGAGCATAATAGAAAAAAAGGTTAATGGATATCTCCAATCCCTCAAATTTGCCTAATAATTTATAAATTTTCGCGTAACACATAACTCTTTGGGATTCATGTTAGGGGTTAGTTTTCTGGATAAATAATAATATACCTACTGTTTCTTCTTGCATTGCGTTTTGGAAGTTCTTTTATTTTGCATGTACACCTGTATACAACTGTACACTGTAGAGATAGAGAAGTTAATCACAGAATACAAAGTTACGTATAATATACTTTTTGAATTTTTAACTTAAAATTAAATAAACAATGAAACCACCGAACTTATTGAATATATTTTATAATTTTAAACTGCCAAGGAGTTGACGTAACACTCACTTAAATATGAAAAAATACGAAAGTTATGAATGACTGCAAAAAATCTAGATGATATAGTATAGAGTATAGAAAATGCGATGTTAAAATCATAAAATTAAAATAAGAACAGAGCAACACACCACAAAGTTCAGATTATATTATTGAATGTCAAGATTGTCAAGTGTTTCAACAGTTGTCCAGCACTAAAATGCCCTAATTTTCGTCGTTTTCTAGTACTTTTTTTTAGAATAATGATGGTTGGCGAGTTTGGTCAACTAACTTCATATTATTCATAAGCCGACGGTCTAAAAGATGTCTTTCCAATATCAATATGATCACCTTATTAAAATCTCTTATTTTCAATAAGCAATATTAGTTGTTTTGAGATATTGGAAAATAACTAATGAACACCAGAATAACGCTAAATGTTACGTTTCGTTCTAAACTAATAACATCGAAAATCTTAATGATTTTTAATTTTAGAAAAAAATAGTTAATTAAACTGGCACATTTGAAGTGGTTATTGACAAATTATTGATCATATTTGGATTCCCATTATTTTTTTTTTTTTGGAATTTAGGAGAACGGTGAAAATTAATAAAAATGTAGCACCCTGAAAGAAACAACCATAATTTAAAAATCTCTTTAAGACGGTCGACAGTCAGTGTTTGCTAACGATCACAAGAAATCACATCAAGATTATTCATCTCATTCCAAAAAATATAAAGTTTGTTCCAGCAGCAGTTTGAAACGAAATCAAACTGTCCTCGACATGCGCAAAATGAAATTGGCGTTCCAATAGACAATAATCGGGGATTCTGTCTACTAGTTAAATGTTCTGGCAGGTCAACCGATTAGTTTCTAACCGATTTCAAATAGTTTGAAGAATTTTCAGATTCTACATGGATCCTGGCCATGCGTAGTTCAAGTATAAAATGTCGTTTAAAAATGTTTAAAATATAAACGTATTATTTGTGAATATGATCTAACATTCTCTGATAGCATTCTCTAGTTTGCATAAGGATAGTTGAACACAAATGATTTAAATGATTGCTAAAACAGAGCTAGGTTGTTATTTATATATTTCAATCAAATGTCACGCGGCGAACTGCGAAATTGCGAAAGAAGCAGGAAAAATTTCGTTTCAACAGGATAAATTGCCAACTAATTCATGACTAGTTGATGTTTAGACATGCGCATTTAAAAGGTTCTTCAAACCGCTTATGATTTTCTGCTTGAGCAAAGCTGTTGTAGGTATCCAAACATGGATATCCAATATTAACTTCAGTTGTGCACCAGCTTAGTTATCTAAATATAACCGTATTCATTATAGACGAAGAGTCAGATTAATCTATTACTCAACGATTGTAGCTTGACACTTAGCCGCACAGAGAAAGAAGAAATATCACTATTGTGGGACAGACGAACCAAATCATTTTACAGTGAAAGGGCAGAGTAGATCAAAACTTCAGTATTAACTAAACAAATAATTCTTTATTCATTATAAAGGAATTGTTTGCTTCTGCTGCAACTTGAAACATCCTACAATTAAAAAAGGATGAAGCTAATTTTTTGTTTAGTATTATACTCAATACCAGTGGCGTATATGTTAGAGAGAGAGTGATAAAACTGATTTAGACAAAAATTCAAATATTGTCTGACGTTATTTATGGCATTCTCTAAATAACGAAAAATTATTCATGTGGTAGTTATTCCCAAACTGCATAACATAATAATTACAATTTATTTGCTCAGTAACAATATGGTTGATTATTTTAAATAATACTAATTAATAATGTCTATTACATTATAATTTCGAACAGGAAGTAAAATTTTTTTTATTACCTATAATATATATTATACTGTACGGTCTATACAATATGCATATCAAGAAGGAAAATATGGAAATTAGATGACAAATGAAAGTAAAATGTTAAATTAAAAATTTCCTTGATTTTTAACCAATATCACTTTCGTCAATATGCTTTTTCTTTGGACTCAAGTAAAGCCTTTGACTTCATAAATCATAAAATGTTATTAGAAAAAAATATATAGGTATGGTATACGTGGTACGGCATATAATTTGTTCAAATCCTATTTTGATAATCGATGCCAGAAGGTCTCCATATCCGCTATCTATTGGGGTTCCTCGGGGATCCATCCTTAGGCCTCAACTATTCTTAATATTTGTTAATGACTTACACAAAGCGCTTATGGAATATCCAAATTTATTAATCACTTATGCCGATATCACAAATGTTTTATTTAAATCGAAAAATCCTTCTAATTTTGAGAAACTGCTACTTAATTTTTGGTAAACTAGTAAAATGGTTAGAAAAAATAAATTACCACTTAATAAAAATAAAACCGCTGTGATGATATTTAGATCTTCTCATTGCAATGCAACTCTTGATAGCAGAATTACCCCCGGCAATAAGTTTACCATGTTCTCTCAGTCCGTCAAACTCTTAGGAATACATCTTGATTGAGGCTTTCAAGTGAATAATCTATGTCATAAGGCTTGTTACGGACTTAAGTCTATGTCACGACAGTGCAGTCAGTACATCTTGATATCTTTGTATTACACTAGTTTTTATTCACATCTTCTGTATGAAATTATTCACTAGGACTTCAGTAAAGATTTTAATAGAGTATTTCTCGTACAAAAATACGCATTACGTATTGTTGGAGATCTAAAACCAAGAGAATCCTGCAAAACTGTTTTAAAAGCTTTGAGATTCTGACTGCTACAGCTGTTTATTTTCATTTTAGAATATGTGTATATTGCCATTTTTATTTATTTAACAAACATCGAATAGGCCACCTATATTCCACTCATCATAAACATATCCTTTATCCAGATCGCCACAGTTCTACACTACATCAAAAAGGCCCATACTATAATGTTTGCCATTTATACAACATTATCCCTTTAGGAATGAATTTAATCGAAACATGTTTTGGTCTCTTGCATTTTTTCCGTAGGAGTTGCAGCTTTCACAAAAAAAAAAAACGATAAAACCAAAGAATTTCGCCATTTACAATAATAAAACTACCTAAAATATAATTTTGAATATTATTCGCGATCAACTGCTTACCTCACATACATAAACTTTTTGCTGTGATTTCAAACGTTTACTTTAGTTGTTATTAGCTTTGTTCGCAGTATCTAATTCCGAATACGTTTTGTTGTCCGACCCATGCGCAATTGGTTTTTAATTGTTCGCGGTACGGAAATTAACGTGCTTAAATAATTCAGGATGGATTCCGAATATATTCGGAACTAGTTCAGCCGTTACCGCGAACAAAGCTTTTATTACGTGTTATAAATAAACGGTGGCAGGAATCGAACCCGCAGGACGATGGAGAGATTATCTAATCCCACTTGCCATCGCGTGCTGCAGCCAACTACTTCACCTAACCATGATCCTATTAAAAGTTACGAAGGATAATCACAATTTTTTTTATTTTTCTTTAACCTTGAAGGAACATAACTGTGCAGGGAGGCACTTAGGAAACACCCTTTAAATTGTGTTTTATGATTAATCGTACGTGGAAAAACCATCTAAAGAATCAGCCCTTTAACTTCCCGCTCAGAATTTATTTGTTTATATTAGTATCCATCGTGATAAAGGACATAAATCTTATTTCTCTTGTTTGAAATATTAGTGGCTAAATTTACCTAAGAAATTAAATACCCATCAATACATCGAATAAAATAACGCCATACACAATCTTAACTTCTTGTGAAAATAAACTTATAGACGAGTTCAACTTTTTCTATCAAAAGTTTATCTCCTGAGGTTTGGCTGGTATAATATTAGACAACAGACGGCAAGAGTGAACTCGTGTTCATAAAAGAAGAAAACTTTTTAAAGAATACATTATTAAACTTTTACGTGCGCAGTATTTTTTTATTCATTTAACAAAACTACGATAGATATTGATGGATGTACTTTAAGGCGCGGCGACAAATAACGAGAGGAAAATCCTACATAAAAAATTGTAATTAGAATATCAAGATTTTACATTTTCTTTCTACAAGTTTCTCATGCGCTTTCCAAACATTTTTCGTTATACAACATGACTTTAACGTTGTTGTTCTGACGAACAGATGTTAACAGATGTTACTAAAAGAACACTTTGGAATGAAAGACTGTTTCTGTTATAATTTATTATTAAGATAGATCACAGTTACTTAGAATATTGTATAGTTGCAGAAAGTATTTCACTACACTAATGGTCATGGAATAGGAAAATGTGGTCGCTCCGTCATAACAATGTGTCGTGACCGGGAATTTAAATTTTGGGGAATATTATCAGGAATATTCCACACTCATCTGCAACTTAAATATTACTTGCATTAATACATTTAACACAAATTATGGTTTTATGTACAGTCGACAGTATAATGTCATTAGAAATTTTCAACCAAAATCGTATTCGATGGAATTGCGATGGAAGTCTCGTCCAATGAAAGTGATGAATAACGGTACGAGTGGATCCACAAAGGGCCCCGCATGGGCCCGCCCAAACGCCACAAACACTTCAACACCTCACATTTCACAACACGAAAGTCAAGACAAATTAATCACAAAATAAAAAAAACGTAATTACAACTTAGTGAACACATTTATGCAATTTTTTTCTGAGTACTACCTTATTTAGTTATACTTTGATATGTGCCGCGTGTTTTATTGCATGTTCGTACTTGAATGTCGTAATATCGAATCGCTGAGGTCAAAGGACTGTCTTAGTCTTAATCTTAATTTATTATTTAGTTTACGTGCAAGTCGAATCGCTGTCACCGTCTCACCTCTTTTAGAAAAAATTGCTTTATTCAATTTTTTCATTTAGTGTTACTTGTTATTAAGTTTATAAATATAAGTAAAATGAGTAGCTACAAACATTAATCAGGTGCTGCTAAACGCAAATATATAAAAGAGGTTGATGAGAATATTAAAAAACATCCAAAAATAGACAGTTTTTTCCAAAAACAAAGTACTGAAAGTGTTGCTAATATTGAAAGTTTTGAGGAGGAGGTAGGAGTGTCTACAAACAAGTAATACCAATCAACAATCAGAACAACTGGACTCGCCCGAACCGAGTACAAGTACTCAGGGGATTACTAGAGGTAGGTACCTCTGATGCATACGTATTTACTTATAGAACATAGGTTGTTCGTTGTTTCAAAGAATTGCTGTTTCCAATATTCTATTGCTAATGTCAAGATTGCTATTAATAATTTTTTTTCAGTTATATTATATAACATTATCTAATTATAATTACAGGAGTCATTGAGGAACAGGATCAAGAACTAAATAACACAATTTTGGAAGTTTTAACTTCGGAATCTCGCAAAAGTAAACTTTAATTAGTTGATTATTATATTTGTAAATTTAATTACCTTTCATTTAGCTACAAGTTCTCTGCAATTAAATCCAACTGATAAAGGAAATGTTCCTTATAATTTAAAAGATAACGAAAAACGATTAATCATAGATAAATTTTGTTATTCAAAAATTTCAAAATTTGTCGTTCAAATGGAACGATTCTGGTTGTGCTATTCATTCATTTTAAATATGTCACTGTCAACCTTGCTGGTTGTTTGGAACGACAACGAAGGACTCATTAGCTTCCGGTTTTAATGACTGGATACATTTACATAGGGCAATAAAACGACATGAACCTCTGAAACAATTATACTTATTACATTTGAAGCAAAAAATTTTAAAATTACTAATACAGTTTCAAAATTTCTTCAAAATGAGCAGCAAAATATTGTTGACAGTGTCACATTATTTGACAAAGTCTATGAAGATTTTAAAAAATTGCAAGATCAATATGATATAATAAAAACTGAGGCGATTGAACTGGCACAAACGTGGGGTACATGTACGAATTTTCAAAAAAAAAAGAAATAAAAGACCCAAACTGTTTTTTGATGAAGTAAATAATCATTACATTATTTCAGAAAAAGAGGGCAAGTTTAAAATAAACGTGTATTTTAAAAATTTGGATATTATAATTGCCCAGCTAAAAAATCATTTAAAAAGTTTAAACGATATGATAAACGTATTTCAAATTATAAATTCTAAAACTCTAACCGACAGTTCCGATGACGAATTGTTTCAGTTGGGACATACATTACATCGAACGTATGATAATGACATTAGTGAATCAATTTCCCACCAACTACTTTGTTTTCGACAATATTTTGAAAATGACCTAAGGGATATACATGATATACATTCCGTTATTAGTCAAATTAATTTTGATAAAAAAATAATTCATCCTGTAGTAGTTTTTCAGAATTACTGACTGCTTTCTTTTTGTTTTTAACAATACCAATCCCAATAGCAGCATCTGAACGCAGTTTATAAATTAAAAAAATTTTAAATTATTTACGGAGTACTATGAATCAAGAAATATTATCTAATTTAGCTTGCACTAGAAAACTCAGTAGCATGAAATTTGGATTTGTCAGATATAGTAACTAATTTTGCTAATGCTGAAGCAAGAAAAAAAAATCTTTTTTTATGTCTGTGAAGAATGTTGTTTTGGTTTATTTCTGTATGTCTTTAACTTGTATGTGAATATTTATATTCTTTCTTCTATATCAGTCAACTGATATTAAATGAATACCATTGACAAGTGTGTTTTTGTTCAAATCCAAAGTTCCATAAAATACGTATGTTTGGTAGTCAAACAAGCAAAAAACATGTTTTACAGGGGCTCCTCAAAAGGTCCGCAACAAAAGCTTGATTGTGGGCCCGCGGTAAAACTTTCGAACCCAGGCCCGTGAAAGCATCGCTCCGCCACTGGTCACAAGCCGGACACCGTCCGTTTTGCAACATTATGCATTCGACTGTATTTTACGGGTATAAGAGTTTAGACAAATAATGCCGCATTTTCAAAGAATCACGCATTCGTGGGTGCGCGACACGCATAATGTAATAGTTAAAGCTGGCCGAGGTGGTTCGAGTACAGCCACGGTCTTGCGCTGGCGTCACATGTGACGATTTAGAAGTGATTTACGCTGCAGTCTTATTTGAAAAGTTAATGCGTGAGGTTGTACCTATAAATTATTCATAATGTCAAACGCGCCAAAGTGTAAAAAACGACCGTACGCGGACACAGTCAATAAATTTATCGGTGAATTTCCGGATTTATTCTATGACGGATGCAAAATAATTTGTAAAGTTTGAAATCAAGACTTAATGTGCTGGCACAAAACAGATTGTCGTCGTCATATCAATACCGTACAACATCAAAATAAAAAAAATGGCATGCCTTTGACAACTCAGTTTATGTTTGATTTATTGTTAATGTTAATAGCCTGTAATATTCCGCTACACATACTGTATAAACAACCATTTCGGGAGTTTTGGAATAAATACAATCCCCAGGTGAACTTACCAAGTCGTACATCGTTACGTAGATATATTCCAGCTGTTCGTGAGGACATTGTAAATAGGATTAAATGTGGATTAAATAATACACGGCTCTGGTTATGTATTGACGAGACGACAGATTGTAAAAAAAAATTATTTTAAATATTATAGTACGTGTACTGGACCCTCTTAAACCAACATTTCTACTTTTACTAGCTAGTAAAAGACTAACTGTGTGTACTGGCGAAATAATTACGCGTGTGGTGTTGGAGACATTCGAAAAATTTGAACTTTCAACAAGTATTGATGTTTGTGACTGATGGTGCCGCGACAATGCGCGTGGTAGGCCTTTCTCTTCAAAGAGACAATTGTAGGTTTTTACATGTTACGTGTAAAGTGCATGCGTTACATCTTGTGGCATAAACGATTCGAAAATGTTTTCCAGAGGTAGATGCATTAATAGCAAATACAAAAAAAGTATTTCTCAAATCTCCTAAACGGCATCGAGCATTTCACAGACAGTGTCCTGGTATCCCTGAACCACCAGAGCCGATTCTTACACGTTGGGGAACGTGGTTGAAAGCGGCTTTTTATTGTGTTGAATATTTTCAACAAATAAAAGCTGTGATACTACAGTTCAACTCTAGCGAGGCTGCAGCTATTAGGGAAAGCCAGGCAAACTTTCAAGACGTTTCCCTTGAAACAGATTTAAAAACTATTAATAACAATTATAGAGGACTACACGACACAATAGAAAAATTGCAAAATAGTTCGTTGTCGTTAGTGGAATCGCTGCACATAGTGGACGACGTAAATACACAGCTACAGGCTATAAATGACGCAAGAAATAATCGCGTTAGTGAAAAATTCGAGAGTGTATTACAGAAAGATCCTGATTTTAGCAAATTAAGACAAATTTGTGATGGTGCATCTACAACTTCGTTAAGTGAGTTCACTGATTGTTTTACTTGCCTGTATTACATCCGTAGATGTCGAACGGGCATTTTCAAAATACAAACATATTTTTTCACCAAAGCGAACATCGCTGACGGAGACAGCTGTAGAAACATACCTGATTATACTATACATATTCCCCACTTTGTGATGACGACAACCAAACTACTTCATAAATCTGATTAAAAGGGTGAGTTTTATACAAATTTTTATAAAATGTAACATTAATGTTAAAATTTATTTCCATTTATTGTACTTATTCAAATATTATGATATGATGTAAACATATGAGTCATATGACGGCTCTGTCGGCCAGGTGACCTCGGCCAGCTTTAGTAATAGTACGAATTAGCAGCAGTTGAATGAATTAATTTTATATATTTACGTTTTGTATTGTTGTGACATGCATATTGTGAACATGAACACTGAATGACACATTGTACAAATATGCCTTTTTTTATAACCATCCAAGTGTCTTCATGATAGTACGATATGTGTCTCGCGCAACACAGATATTTTAATTGAAATAATGAAATTAAAAATTTATTTCAGCGAAACTCAACAATAATACGATTGGATTAGATACATCCTATAATAAAAATATATATAAATTCCCCAAAAATTATTTTTTATAATATATAAATAATTTTTGAGGAATTTTGAGTACCTCGAAAATTTATCGGAAATATTTCCGGCCTGGGAATATTTTCGCCGGGAAATATTTCCCATGGCACATTACTACTCCGTCGGTAGATCTACAATTTCACAAACAGGAATCCTCAAGAATAGTGCCTTAGAATATGCATAACCACCAAAAAGCTCTGCTCTTTCTCGTTCGTTACACATTTCCTATCACACTGTCAGTATACTAGTACACATTACGACTATGGCATTCAGTAACGGGAATATTGATGTAGTATACAGAATTAACACGACCCTAATCATGTGAGGTCAGTCGTTACACTCCATTGTCTTCAATCAATGTGCATCAATACTATCTACAACACTATTACATCCATTTCAGCACATAAACAATGACATTTTTTGGCCAATAGCCGATAGATAATACGTAGTTTATCTGATTAATATCAACAGTCGACGAATTTCAAGCTTATTGATTTAATATCGAATATAATATTAATACTCACGCTGAAAATGTACTTTCTTAATGCCATGGGGATTTTCGTATGCATAAACATGCTAGTTATGTAGATTTGTAAAACATGAATCGTCCGCAAAAAGAATTTTCTTGTGGAAATTCATATCGCCAACTCTGCATTGTCGATTAATTTGCGAAAATTGAGGGGGCAGGATCAGTAGGTAAAAGTTGTTAACATGACTGAATGTGTAAAGGAGAAATTAGTTGTTCGGTTATTACTCTGTTCACTGTACCTTTTGACACTCTAGTCTGCTTTATTATTAATCTGACAGTGGTTCCCGGGTTTCTTCCACAATTTCCAAAATTTGTTCTTCTGCAAAGGGTGTTCGGGCTTGACGAGGGCATTTGGCAGTATCCCTTGTTCACTTTAAACTGACAAGTTTCTCGAGGTCTCAATATTTTTGAAATTCTGATGGTTTGTAGTTGGACGATTTGGATATTTTCTATGATACAGGCGAACACTTCTAAACCAGTTTCTTTTACAAAACCCTAGCAACAGTAACATCTGTTTTTTCGTCAAAACTGTACCTATTATCCATCTGAGAATATTTTAATCAACGGAACTAAATAATAATGACAGTTTGTTGTAAACTACAAGGACAACTAAAATAACAAAAATGACAACTAAAAATAATATTTTTATGCGATCGTATTGAAAAGTGATTCTTTTTGGTTCTAATATCTGGACGAAAATAACATATTTTTATAACAGATACTATTTTTGTTGTGGTTGCTAGGCGACTACTTTTCCTGGTTGAAAAGTACTTTTTCTACGATCGTGCTTAAACAGTCACTTTCCTGCACGCATCTTATTTCAGAAAGTTGCACTTTCTCGCACTAGTGTTCAAAAGTAAAATTTTCCCACACTAGTGCGGGAATGTTAATATTTTATAAATTAAAGACATATTATGTATCCTCTTCTTGATAAATGTTTAAAATATAGAGTGAAATGAAAATAATAACGCCGAAAATTCTTTGCTAATTATTATTTACTAACTTTTACAAAACTTATCACAGATAGGTTAGGTTAGGTTTGTTCTGAGTGGGTCTCAGTAGACCCTCCACTGCGGCCATCAGCAGGCCTATTATAACATATATCTTTTTAAATAATTATTTTCCCGGCTATTTGCCAAAACGCTGAAACTTGGTTAACAAAAAAGATAATATGCACATTGTGTTCAGTGTGACTCAATAATGTAATTTTTAATTCCAACTATTCTGTTCAGTAAAACCAAAAAAAATAAAACAAAAGTACTCACCAGTTGAACAATCACTTTAAAACTTTAAAACATCCACCGACACCTGTTTCTGCTTTTAGCTTTGTCAAGATGGCTCATTGAAAGAATTTAGAGCAACTAAACTTGGTAAACCCTAATGTAATAAACATTAATAGTTTCAGAGAACAGGATAATTGAAATTATATAATGGAAATTCCCCATAGGTTAGAATAATTTAAAAACATATTAGGTATCCTCTTCTTGGTAAAAGTCAAATAGCCGGGAATATAATTCTATAAAAATATATATGTTATACTTATCTGTGATAAGTTTTGTAAAAGTTAGTAAATATTAATTAGCAAAAAAATTTTCAGCGTTATTATTTTTCGTCTTACTCTATATTTTATAAATTATTAGCTTATAATATATTTTACATCTGGTAAAATAATCTGCTTACTTAGGTATAGTAAATCCAACTGCAAATGGAAATGACTTTTAGATTCATAAGTTTATTCATATGTGCCTAGTGGTAATAACAAGTATTTAATCGTATAAAAAATCATGTTCCTAACTCATGCGGAGAGTGTCTTTCCCACACTTGATTGCTTGCTCGAACTCCGCTCCACGTCGCACTATGGGCCGATGGTGGAGACGCTGTCTCAAAAATCTATAACTTTTTTATTTGTTACTATAGACACACGAAATTCGGTATACAGATATAAAGAGAGGTCTGACGTTCAGTAGTGATGGTAAATAATTTTTATTTTGTTTTTATACAGTTCATTTAATAATTGTATAATTATAACATACAGCGTGTAATTTATGTATAAAATTATATGTAAATAAATATTTATTGTAATAGCTGCAAGACCTCTTCTTCAAGTTCCACAATCTTGCGTGACACAGATTGTCTTAAGCTCGTTATATAAGGGTCTGATGTATGTATACAATAAAGTATGAAAGACATCTTTCGTTAGTAGCTTTTCGGGAACATTTGCGAGAATGATGTAACCTATAACGTTTATAATCCTTATTTCTGGATTCCTGTGCATCTTTGGACAACTGGCCAAGTAGTAAAAGTGCATTATATCGAATTATGTTTTCTCCATGAATGAGTACTTTATGTACAGAGGAGGGCATATAGTACCATGGATATTTGCTCACATATAATTCAGCTGTTCTAAAAGCATATTCATCAAACTTTTTGGCATTGATTACCATACCACTTGACATTGTCTGGAAGTAGTATGCGAAATCTCATAATTAATTCTTCATTAACTCTAGTAATTTGTACAATGGAAGCAGAATTGGCAAAGAACCTTCGAGCGGTATTTCCGTCATTACTAGTTCCGCTGATTTGTCGAGGTTTATCAATTAGCAATCCTAATTCTTTCCGAAACTGCTCCTGTACATAAGATTTTTTTAGATTGCTTTTGCTTTTTCATGTCCTCTGAGGTTACTGACCATTTTTTAAATGATAAATTATATGAAACATGAAGTACTAACTTCATAAATCGAATTCATGCATGTAGAGATGAAAGTCCAAATCTATATGCTCTTCATTCTCAGGTCTCTGTTTAACACGTTCCAAATCGTTCATTTCTGTTGGTTTTGCAAGACATATATGGCATGTGGCACTTGATGGAGTATTTGTTACTACTTGTGTAACCTTACCATCTATCATTGTAAAGAACAGCTCATGTTTAATAGACATCTGCTGTTCATTCTTCACTACAAAGAAGGCAAAAGAGTTTCCACTTCATTGACAACAGATCTTGTTTTCTCTGGAGTCTCTTTTGAGAATTCTATTAAAATGGACCTACAGAATCAAACAGAGGACGGGGGTTGGATTTTTCCAAACGACGTTTTTTGTGACTTCATCTACAATTTGTAGTGGAACCAAGGATGTTACAAACAAGTTAGTATCGGATATTACGTCACTTTCACCAGACAATATTTGCTTGTACTCACTTTGTCCCAGATCCATCACAGCCCCATTTACTGTATAATATTAATTGTGAAAAATTGGCCACTTTCACAGAATCAATTTTGATTATTCTCTTACATGTGTGATCTAGAGGAGACTGCAAACTTACTTTAGCACCAATTTCAGTTACTTGCATGTGCTCTGGATAACATTCTCGCTTTGCTTCTGTAAGTTTGGTATATGATGGGAGTACAGTACAGTCTTTGTGTTGTAAACAGGTTCTAAGGTATGTATATTGGTTTTTCGTTAAATCTAAATCAATGAAAAGAGCCTCTTGATTTGTGAAAGGCTCAACAGAAGTATTACGTCTTAATAATGTATGGATAAAAGCCTTTCTTTCTTGTGGTGCAGAACGTAGTTCCTGTATAATTTCTGATTCCCATGTCTCACCAATTGAACGTAATCCCTGAGTATATGATTGATAAATCTGATCAAGTCCAGAGTCTCGAAATAGTTTTATTGCTTTTCGTTTCTGTCTTCTCTGCGGATTCGTTAAATGACTTACATGGTGAATTTTCAGATAAGGACGTCGATGGTTCTTCGTCTTCTTGGAATAGTACAAAAAATTCGCCATCTAACCATTTCTCGTTGCTGCGTAAGAACACATCCCTTTTTCTTCCGGCTTTATTCCAGCGTATCTTAAATTCGGGCAATAAGTGTTTCTGAATTTTGATGATAACACATTGCAACTGTTCTTCAGAAATATCGAAATGCTCGTTAACATACCGTTCTGCTGTTGATATATGTTTTCCGTGCTCTATAAAAGCGTTACATATGTTACGTTTAGTAATTTTGAAATTGTTCATTGTTTACTGTCGTAGGTACAGCTGACAGCGGCAAATTATTGATTACTATTAATTAATGCTGCTTGTATACATTAATAATAACCTAATTTTGAAATTGTTCATTGTTTACTGTCGTAGGTACAGCTAACAGCGGCAAATTATTGATTACTATTAATTAATGCTGCTTGTATACATTAATAATAACCTAAAATTTTAACAAACCCAAGTTTATATACTTTCCTAAGGACAATGGTAACCGCAGAATACACATCCCGTGTATAGGTGAAGAAAAGTAGTAAGGGATAAGCAATATACAAATATTTTTTATGTTTTTAATACTAGAAGAACTGCTCTTTGAAACGGTGTATAACACGTTGCACTTTATTTAATTTTTAAGCAACAAATTGTTTATTTAAAATAAACATCAAAACAACACATCTAAATCTCTCCATATTCCTACTTTTGAAGTCTACTAACTGAATCCAGTCAACATTTAAATAAATTACCGAACCGAATTATAAAAGTTTGATGTATTAGTTATAAGAAAATTAAAGTTTGTGTTCCTTATTCGGTTTTTGGTTTTTGGTATTTTTTGCGACGGCGCCTCCACCCTCCACTCTCGGCCCATAGTGCGTCGTTCAGGTCAACGGCAATCGCGTGTGGGAAAGTATTACTTTCCGCACTAGTTAAGAAGTAGTTATTTTCCTAACACGTGCGAAAAGTCAGTTTCTGCATGTGTTAGGAACCACATTTTTTGTACGGAGAGTGATGAAAATAAAAAATAAATAACATGAACATTTATTCTAATGAAAAAGAAACATATCATCTAAAATTATTTGTTGTTAATAATGTTTATATTAAATGTACAGTTAGAGGCACTTTACAAATTAACAGCAGATTCTAACTGATTACTTGAGGGTACAGTTAAGGTAGACTGATTGGAGGAGGAGGGTATATGTGAACATGTCTCGCTGTCTAACTCCAATGAATTTGACGGGATGTTCATTTCCAGGATTTTATTTGTTATGTCCTTTTTGGTATATTAACTAACAGGTTTTCAAAATGTAATTATGACTTGCCTGAAAATGTAAATAAAAATATAATTACTTCTCTGTACGAAATTTATATTTCCGCACTAGTACGGAAAAGCACAACTGTTGTAAACTTTTCCGCACGCTCAGAGAAAAATAACTATTTCGCCCTAGGACGAAATGTGGGTACCTTTCGAACTCTAAACAATTATGAACAAAATAAGGGATACTATAAACAAATGAAACAAACTGTGATGATATTCTTGTTAGACTGTATCAGTGACATGAAGTCGATTACGATCAGATTGTTCAATTAAAATAAATATAATAAATAAAAATTTATTATTTTCTTCTTACAATCAAAAAGGAAATTGTGATTGACATACGGATGAAAATGTCTTTCGTACCCACATGGTTGCCGAATTCGGCTTCGCTTTGTCCGGCAATTTTCCGTAATCGTACGAAAAATTGCAATTTCGTTCTTGTGTTATAATAACTATTATTTGAAGTGATATGCTGACCTATTCTGGTTTTTGTCAAACAAGATTAAAATACAAGAAAACTTATTTTTTACATCTGCAACATTGAGAACGATGATTAATAATAATATATCGAACAGTTTTTCTGAAAAAGCAGTCAACTACAAATTCTGTGAACTAGAATGCATTGTTTCGTTTTTGTTATCCAGTAATAAATTAATTTTGAAATGAAATAATTAAGTCAGGTTTTAATCGAAAATGCGTTAGTGATGTGGTCATCAAAAAAAAATTAAATTGAAACTGTTAGAAATACAAACATTTTACAAGAGAAAAATTTTTAACAAACCGTTTATCTTTATGATAAAATATTTGAAGGTATATTATCACTAGAGTCCGGATCCGAAATTTACATTCCAGGAACGGATGTACTCGCAACAGGAATTATCGCGTATTTTAATCCAAAATAAAACGGTATGAATTTTAGTCAATTAATTTTACTTTTGATGTTCTCATAAAAGAAATCTATTTTTTTGCACGTCAAAAACTAAATAACACAATCCCTACTATGAGATAGTAAACAAATAAGCAGATGAAAAGAAATAATTTTAGGTAATTAGCATATTGATGATTAAAGTATAAAACCTAGTAAGTCGATTATTCTAAATTTTACAGGAGAAGGAAAAAACGTTTAGGATATTTATTTGTATTACTTTTTTTATTATTATTTTTTGTTTTTGAAAATGAGTTATTTTATAGTATTGATTTTCTTAGATATACTTAATTTTTTCATATCTAAACCTCATAATCAGATTTGTGAAGTTTATAGTTAATGACTTCAAAATGAAGTCATTGTTTCTACTTTAATATTTTACTAAATTAGTTTTACTCGGTTTTGAAATATGAAGTTAAAAATCATAAAATCTGAATTTCGATTTATGGTTTTGTAGTTGTGAAGATATCAATGTTAATACATTTTTGCTACAAAAAAACACGAAAATAAAAAATATCAATTTGCTAGGTTTTGCACTTTAACCATCGATATGTACCATTCATTAGGTGTTTACAATATCATATCTACGTAAAAGTCGTCGCTACCTCCCGATCTCTATTGTAAAGCACAAAATAATATCATTTTAAAAATAAGCAGATGTAGAAAATAAAACAGGGGGGCCTTTTTACGAGTATCTAAGTCGTTAAGAATGCGTTTTCACCAAGTATCCCACTTAAATTTATGAATTGCTGTTAAATTTTTTCTGTTAGTAATATAAAAAACGAAAACAAATATTCATCCTAAATACCATATAGATCTAATATAAAATTACAGGCAATACTGATGCGTATTTTTTTTATTAATCAGAAATACGATTATTTAATTTCATAAAATGACACTAAATAAAATATACGTATTTCTTATTAATAAAAAAAACGCATCAGTATTGTCTGTAATTTTATAAATTAAATCCATGTGATATTTAAGATGAATTATCTGTTTCAATTTTTTCTTCTCATAAGTAGAAACATTTTAACAGCGATTTAAAGTTTTATATTAGTAATCATGGCGGGGAGGGCGTGCTAATGCAGCATTTAATGCTGTTTCATCCTCACTTATTTTATCGTTCGGTCTAAAGTACGACATAAGTCTAATTTAACATCTAACAATCCAGTAGTCAACCTGTGAACGCCGCGGGTAGATATAATTTTTAAAACGGAGAATATTGTCATGAAACATTTTGAAAATGTCGTATTCACTTCCCCTTCGAAGAGTTGCTGGAGAAAGATGGATAAAGGAATACCCAGAGTTAAAGTTTGATGGCACAGAACTTTGGTGCAATATTTGTGAGAAAATACTATCATGGACAGTAAAAACATAGGTTTTACAGCCTGTAGCAATGAAAATCATAAAACACGTGTGAGAGTATGAGTGCTACAGAAAGATAAAATCAATTTAATTTAGATTTAGTTAAATTTATGGCGGCATGAAACATTTAGTGGACTAAGCTAGATAACCCTAATTTTAAATAGTTTCTGCAAAATTGTGTTAGTGGAAAGTACAATATTGTTACTGTTCCTACGGAATCCACATTAGAAAAATTTACATATCGCCGGTGTACAACGAAATTAAGGCAGACATTGCTTCCAAGTTGCAAGACAAACACGAATGGGTTCGTGTAGATGAAACCGCCGACGCTAGTGGTCATAACATCGCAAATTTAATATGTATTGGTTGGGGGGATGGATGAGACAGTGGCAATACCAGCCCGCTTAATATCAACAAAGATGTTAGAGCACACAAATGTAAACGATATGTGAATGTGTGGATAGCAGTCTTAAAATACGATGGAGAGAGAACTATGAAAATAATAAATGACGTGTCTTACTGTTTGTAATGAATGCAGCTTTGTATATAAAGGTGGCTGAGCAGTGTTTAAAATACATCTATTGCAGTCTGGTACATGTGGCATGTTTATTATTTCTGTGCATGTGTTTACACCGGTATCCTGGATCTGCCCCTGATATTGACGTCATGTAATAATCGGATCCGGACTCTAATTATCACCCCCAAAAAATTATGAGCAGATTTGTTTAAGAATAAGGGCATTTTTCGCACTTCTGCTAATGCAATTACTTCGGTTACAGTGTCATAAAGAAATATGTGTACGGAAATATTAGAGTACCAAATTTCAATGGAATCATAGTGTTTCAAAGTTATTTCAAAAAAAACTAAAAATTTTTCGAGAATTAATTTTTTTTTCAATTTTGATGCCTTCTAGCGGCTAAACGAGGCAATTTAGAATAGAGATAAATATAGTTAAATTTACTTATTTTGGCCGTAAAAACCTATGGCAGGTCTATGTACACAAAAGATTCGAACACCCTGTATAAATAAAATAAAAAAAAGTTTCGAATAACCAAACTTTAGGCAGGTTTTTTGTTTACAGACGGAATTTTATTTTCCTGTTTATTAACTCAAATAACAAAGTACGTATCCGACTGGAAAAGTAACAGGTTCATACATTTCTTCCCCTTTATAGACTTTTTTGAGGAATTTATACTCAAAAATAATTAACGTATCAATTCCCCAAACGTGATATTAATAAAACTCAGCAACTCAAACGTACCTGCTTTTAACTTTTCTAAAAGTCGATCATGTTACTTTTAATTTGACCAGAGATCAAAAGGCGAAATATTTAAATTAAACCCCATTTTAAAACCATTTCCAAACCTGCCTTTTAGCGAAGCTTTTAAATTTAAGCCAACAAATGTTAGTTTTTATTTTTTTTATTAAACGCCGAAGACATTTCTTCCAAACGCGTGGTTTTATCACCTCAAGCGGTATTTAACTTTTATTTTTGAGAGAGAATTCGACCTCGAGGGGTCTATCTACATTTTTATGGGCGTTCCCAATATACATTGAGATAGAATATCTCATTTAATAAACTAAATGTTGTGCGTTGAGGGCTGATGTAATTTTCTTCGACTTCGACATCGCATCGTGATATGAAAAATAAGTGAATAAAAAATACGTAGAGAAAGGGTGAAACCGCGTTAATGTGAAATGAATAACAATCAAGAATGGTATATTACATTTCATTATCGGGAAAGCATACAGTAAATTTTTTATGTACCGAAAAATGTTTGACTAAATTTTAATTTATTCTTTAACACAGAAAAAAAGGTTCAACTTGTAATTAGTGCCTAAATGTGTCTAAAGGAATTAAAGCGTTTCAGTTTTAAGTTAACTTAATTAACATAGTTTTTCCATTTGTTCACGTCTAATCTCGAGTGTAATGAACTAGATTCGTTTTTTACTTGTCGGATTTCAGTTTCCTATCTTCTAACTAAATATGTAGGTAACACTAGACAGCGGAAATATTTGCAATTTTTCAGGGCTGGCAGTTAAAAAACATCCTCTTACAGGTATATAAATAAAAAGTAAAAGTTTTACATCCCTTCCGAAGATTGATATATCACCTACACAACCCTCGCCTAGTATTACATAGCTTCTATTAGGTCGCCGAGTTTCACATGCTACCATCAAATTACTAACAGCGACTACCGTTGCTTAACTCTCGTATCGAATACGAATACTATTAAGGCAGATCTACGCTCGCCCCATGAATTAGGCTTTTATTTCTCAAATACAAATGGTTAGGAACACGACCGCGTATGGAATGGTGTTTGGCATATAATTCACTAACATTCTCGTATAAAACACTCTTAAGCGGCCTACATACACTGAAAGATCATGCATCGACTATTAGGTGTCATGAAACTTGCATCAGTTTCAGTTCGCCCCAGATTACTTCGATACGCCGATGTCAGTCTACACATACTGCAATTTGCATCATAAAACCTGCGAGTCGATCCGTGCATCGCAACATGTTTCACTGTGTGTAGGCCGCTTTAAGGGCCCCATTCACATTGAGATCTGTATCGATACATGTTGCAAGTATCGGTATCGCGATACAAATCTCTATATGTATTTGATTGACTCAGTATCGGTGTATCGGTATCAGCTGGTATCGCCGCCTGTTTCACTGTCGAGAAACTTCGATACCGCGCGAGTGCAACTGATACGAATATCTACTTGTCGCAACGTGTATTTGTCTGTCTCTTGTATCGCGCTAGCATATATCAATATATTATTATTCTAATAATAATAGAAAGTGAAATAGGTAACGATGTCGGCAGGCAGAGACTTTTGGGAAGACTTTTTAAATATTTACAAGTTGTATCCGTGTTTGTGGAATTCTGCATCAAAGGAATACTCAAATAGACAGCTACGTAACCATTGCTTGGTCCATATTCTCTTTCTACGCCTTTTTTCCTTTAAAGCTTCCGATAGTGCTACTGCAACTGCCACCATCACTGGTTGAGTTAACATTCCGGTTTCGCCTTTGAAATTGAAATGGAGTCTCATGATTCCGTTTCAGTGTGTATATCATGATTCCGTCTCAGTGTCTATGTTGTAGTTGATACTAGATACACATCTCAATGAGATTTGTATCGATACATGTATCGATACAGATCTCAATGTGAATGGGGCCCTTTACAGTGTGAATTGGTTGTGATCTGTTCGACCTTGCAACTTGCAGTAAGTAGTCGCAATCTTGCTGTTCATTAAGGCAAAGAGCATTTAAGGGGATGAGCATAGCTCATATTGTGTCGAACTCGATACGAAAGTAACCGCAACCGGTACTAAGGCTAATAATTGGATGGGTAACCGGTCCAATTGTTGTAGAACCAAAATTCTACAAAAAAGTTATTATATCGAAAGAATAATGTTACCAAAAAAATCACCCAGATCACATGGGCATGGTAGCCGAGTGAGTAAAGCTATTTACTCGTTACCGAATAATGATGGTTCGAATACATCCCGGAGCAACAAATTTTATTTGTAATTTGCCTCGGATTAAGATGGGAGCGTATTATCGATGCCCTAGATGTGGTTCGGACTCCACAATAAACTGTAGCGCCTCATCCCTCTTTACTCAACACAAAATCCTAGAATTTTCTGGGAGTTACTTCGGTGACTTGAAAGACAGTTAAGAAAACATTTTAAGAAAGAAAACATAGAAGGCCCTCAGCCATTAGAAATATTTAAAAAAATGCCCGAGATCGAAATTACACGGATTCAAAATATCACATGTTACACCATTTTTTTTTAACCAGTTAGATAAAGAATAAAAAACCATATTCAAAACTTCAAACCGCAATTTTTTGTCTCAGTTCTCCGATTTTTAAAAGCCGAAATAGTAAAATTAATTTTTATTAAAAAACTGCTCCGCAGTATAAGCACGACGGCTAGCGCCGCGGCACACTTACAAACATTAAAATGGCAAAAACTCATAAAGACATTCCTAAGCAATAATTACAAACCGGTCTGAACGATTTTATTGCAATCCGAGAGGCCTCACAAAATTTTAATTTTAGTGGTCGACAAAAGCAAATAATTATCATTGATCAAAGCCATCATAAAATAGTAAAAGCCAAATTTCTGTATTTCTGTATATATAAATTTTAATAGATGCTAGTCGCACACACTAAAAAATTTATTTTTATAAACTCAGTTAAATAAATAACAATTAATATCAAAGTAAAATAGTTTAAGACAAAATAATAATAATAATTTCAGACAACAATCATTGTTTCCACAGCGTCTCATTAACCGCTGGATTTATTTATACGAGACTTAAACTTGTAAAATTGGAGTTTGGTATCAGACCATTCAGACAGCCAGCCGTATCGGGCGCTTTTACCAAATCGGGAACTATCGAGCGGGGTAGATTTTATTTATACTACGTGCTTTTAAATATGGAATCATGTTAACATCGCTATAGATGACGACACAACCCCTATAAATATAAAATTTCAGACAAGTTAAGACGATTTCACTACTCAATACTTAAGAGCAAGCATCATGGTATTAAATTCAATTTTTAAGTAAAAATAATTCTTTTTGGCTTTCAAATAGCACAGACACCCCGTGATCGCATACGAATTAACATAACACCGGGTGTGAACCCCATTATTAAACACCAACTGATCTAGAACCCTTAGGGCAGTTCCTCGTTGACCGTTTCATAGAGTAATAGATCTTACACTGGTCCTAGAAATCGAAAAATAGGCACTAAGAAATGTCTCCACGCACCAGGCTGGGTTATTTTTTGGTATCCAAGGCACGAAGACGGCGTCCACCACCTATAAAGTGATTTTAAAACATTCACCGCAGAAAACCAGAAGCACTTCTTCGACAGCTTTTATCATTCATGGATTTTGGCTTGAGGAGTCTTCCGTCATCAGATTTTACTGTAAAAATCTACATTGTTTTTTATTTATTAAACTTAAAAAACCACAAGCAGGCTTCTACGGACGTAGGTTGTCTAAAGATAAGAAATTAAACGTTTATGCAAAAAAACATCTTCTGAGATCTCCGAGGACAAGGTAAGAAAGTGACTTACATACTTAGAGAATCATTTTTCAAAATTATTTTATTCGCGAGGCTGTTTTTTTAAGAGAAATTCTCGAACCTCAGTTTTATATTAGAAAATTTAACTTGTTTTAAAATTAAAGCTTCACTCGACTTAATTTCATTTATTCAACAAAAAAATTGGTTAGTTCTAAGTTTTCCGGGTGTTTACTAGGCTGCCATAAAAGTTTATTGGAAATTTTTTGAGTTTTAAAGATTGAAAGCCAACATTTTTACAGAAAATAAATTTCATCTAAATCATTTTGTTGGTCCACCAGGATATAGAAAAATTTGTTTTTTTTTTCTTAACTTTCGACTTTAATAATATAACATTAAGCATAAAAAAATACACTGTTCAAACAAATTTTTTTCGAATCAGACTTTTTAATATATACATATATATATATATATATATATATATATATATATATATATATATATATATATATATATATATATATATATATATATATATATATATATATATATATATATATATATATATATATATATGTTGTTTTTCAAGTTTTTGGGGGTGGTGATGTTAAATTCGTTTTCCGGGTATACTCCCGCGTAGGTGATAGGTCCCGAGAGGGACCATGGTTGTCTGAACGACGTTTCGGCAGAATCTCATCTGCCATCTTCAGGTTCTAACAGATAACTGTTTACTGTGGCTTCTGGTAACTCGAACTGAAATTCAGTTCGAGTTACGCGCGAGTATACCCGGAAAACGAATTTAACATTCACCACCCGCGAAACCTGAAAAATACATATATATATATATATATATATATATATATATATATATATATATATATATATATATATATATATATATATATATATATATATATGTTAAGAACAGGCCACCTTACCTCTCCGTATAATCAAAATTGCCCTTGAGAAAATTCCATTCCTATGACCAAATACCAAGGTAACGAAACTAAAATTATTTTCGTGGCAGTAAGTCACGTAGAGCCCAACTTAATTAGAAAAAAATAATAACCCAGCCAGGAGAAATTAAAGAAACTGGTCTTCCAAAACACAAACAAAGCTTTGTCCTATTTGTGACACAGCGAAACATAGTAGTCTCGCCCATCTTCTAGCGGTTTGTATATCAGCTTAAATCATAGGAGCTATGTAATATTAGGCGAGGACTGTGTAATGTACATACCATTCTTCAGAGGGGATGTGATCAGACGATCTGTTGTCTATAAGATGATAGGCAAGTAAAAGATCCCTACTCTTCGACAAAGAGATTCTACAGAACCAAATTGGAAGTAGCTCGTCTCCTGGCGTCGGTGTTTGGCATTGATAGCGGAAATATGCCGACGTTAAATAAATGATAAAAAAAGAAGCGCTTCAGTCTCAATACACTGGTTACTTACGGTCAGAAAGATATTAAGCTGACGTGCGCTATTTAGTGTGTTATTTTGTGTCTATTCGGAAATAATGTATAGAAATGAATCATTACGCAGTATCATCTATTTAATAGAACACTGTCAAAATACTATAGCTGCAGCAAAGTTCTCGTCCAGATTGTAAGTGTTTCGTTACATGTTTCATATGATGTGTTACATCAAAGAGAGTATTCGTGACAGTGTAAGAACTACTTAAAAAAGTACTAAGGATATATTACAATTTGTAAGACAAAAAGTCAAGAAAAAGCATAGTCTTTGACGGTTATAAAGAACGACTAGAGTTACATCTATCTTGGCAGGGCAAAAACACTCTATTCATTAAAAATCACTATGTGTAAAAAACAGTTTCACCTAACTAAGTACGACCAAATAGAACTTTGGGAAATTTGCATATTCATTATACTGCTTCATGTGATGGCATGGTTTGGTCAACTAATATTATAGCAGTTCCAAATCAAGAGCTAACATTCGTGAAAGACCTGTGTATCTACAAAAAAGTCAACAAAAAAATTTCCGTCACAGCAAAAGGAAAACTTTTGTGGACATCTATAATATCTGGTGAACGAGTTAGTAAGTCTAGCACTACTTGATTCAATGGTTTCCATAGAAACTAAATGTCGGATGTTAACGTCTGTGAAGACTGAGAAAGATTCGTGCAAACATCATACAATTAAGCCAAAGGATATTCCGCAGGACTTGAAAACTTTTGTTTCCGGTCGATCATAGAGACTGTTTACAAGGTTCAACTTATCTAGTGATCTTATGAAGTTGATTATATGCTTTGGCAAAACAATAATTCTGACCCCGCTGAACTTTTTTTCTGATTTGTGAATGATATAATATAGCACAGCGAGGAGTTCACTAAAGAATTTATCCACATGACAAGAAATGAAAAATGTTTCCAAAATCTATTGCCTCCCAATCAACACATTTAGTAGTCTCTACGTAATAGGGTAGCTATTAAGGCTAGGAACTTTCCAGATTTTAGTATTCGAACATTCGAACTATTCGGATATTCGAATATTCGGGTATTCGAATTATTCGAGTATTCGGATATTCGAATTATTCGAATACCTATTCGAATAATTCGAATATTCGATTACTCGAATAATCCGAATTATTTGAATAGGTATCCGAATAATCCGGATCCTCGAATATTCATTATTAATAGGTATAGCACTGAATACTAGTGAATAGTCAATACACTATTTGAGTATTTGGTTGGATAGACCACAATAATAGTCGTGACGTAATCCAGTAAGCAGGCAATTTGATTTGCTTTCCATACCCACAATAGGGTATGTCTCCTGTACATGTGATTTAAGGGTCAGAATTATTTAGTTAGTATTTTATTTTAGGATTGAGGCGCTATTGTTCACATTTAACTATTGAAGCTTAAATAAAACGAAAACAGAGCTAGTTTATGATACTTTTGTGTCATAACTATTTTTCCTTTTCGAAAAAAATAAATGTGTTTTAAAATTAGAATGTTTTTAAAAAAGACGCAGATTGTGAAGGTAAAACAAATACATGAAAAAGTCAATAGTTAAATATTTACAGGTTTTCTAAAATTTTAAATTTAATTTTAACCCCTGCCTTAGTACAGTAAGAATAAGGTCGAGGAGAGAAAGAGATGGAATAGTTTGACTGGGAGTAAAACGTGCCACTAATGTGGTCTCTTTATATATTTGGATTTTAGAATAGGTACCTACCTATACCTACTATCTACTTTGGTTGGATGCACACTGCATACCTATTCGTACATAATTTAAAATATTTTAATATTCAAATTTACTCAAATATAATCGAATATTCGAATACTCGAATATATTCGAGTATTCGAATATTCGAGTATATTCGAATATTCGAATATTTCGAATATTCGAATATTCGAATAATTTCCCATTAGAATAATTCGTATTCGAATACTCGAATATTCGAATACTCGAATTATTCGTATTCGATTCCCAGCCTTAGTAGCTATTATCACTATCAGTGGAAGTTTAAAGTTTTCCGCAATTACCGATTCATCTACCAAGCATTCACCAAAATGGGGAATAGTTATTGCTTAACAATAATTACTCCGGAACGTTCACTGTTACGTATTGACAACTAGGATGTTACATAAACGGAACCCAACCAAGTAGTAGAAATGACTAACTTTTTGGAGCAGCTCTTTGGTGGTACGAGAGCAAATTATATTTTGCTCTCTTTCTCGTTCAAATAGCAAAATATAATGTACTGCAATTGGACTTACTGATTGTGAGTTAGAATTCAATATGTCCCAAGTTATATCGATTGAATGAAATATTGTAGGTAATAAACCATGATGTCTTGCATTCACTCTGTGTGGAAATTAAAACGATTACTTGTCTTCTGTTAAATGACACATGCTGTTTCGATAAAAAAAGGCGCGCTCTCTAGAAAATTGTTTTAAAAAAAAAAAAAAAAGATTTGTTAAAAATTATGTGTACACTCGAAAATGCAAAATTGTTGATTGACAAAATTTTTTTGTCCATGTGTTATGAAGTAATAATGATCTATTTGTAAAAGATGTTCGAAAATGCCAATATTTAATAAAAAATGGTTTTCGGACTTATATTTATTATCTGTCAATATGGCGTCATCATTCAATAATAGTTTACCAGAAAGTAGCAAATGCGACGAATGACGTCATTTTCTTGGTATCTAGCTTTAAACTGGCCTCTACTACACTACTATGAAAAGGTTACTGCAAAATTCCCACGTACTTTACGATCCTCACTTGTAAGTTGGTAGAGCTGGCTGATCCGATCTATACTCCATTCATTCCATATATACATAAAAAAAATTTACTTGGGCTCGCAGGGCAATTTTTTGTTGACCTTCAGTCGTACATAGTTCTCTAGTATAGGCACGCAATGCAATATATAAATTCACAAAATGTATTTATATACTACCGCGCGCCTATGCTAGAAATTTTTTATTTGCTTATATGAAATGAATGGAGTATATGTAAAAAAAAATTTTATTGTTTGGGATTGACAATGACTGACTCGACAATAAAAATAAACGTTATTCTTTTGCCGACATTTCGTTTACTCGACGCAAACTTTTTCAAGGCCTTACGAAATCTTGTAATATGTGATATATGTCCAATCCAAAATTGGTCCTAACTTGTTCAAAAAAGCCCATGTTCTTGTCAGTGGTGTTTGGCCAAAACAATTATAACTTCTTAATTAAAAATTATGTCCTTGACTATACAAGGTGTCTCACCAGGAACTTCATCGATCGATATATGAAAAAGTACGTACCAGAAAATTGTGAAAATTTACGGAATTACTAATGGCAGTGTGGTCAATTCAACTAAAAAAATTACAAGCATCTGGCACTTCCGGTTATACCGGAAGTCGATACCAACTTGCTTATTTTAAATGGAGCACCCTATATATTTTAGGATTTTCGAAAAGAGCATAAAATTCTGAGTCAAAAACATAGATACTCTATACTAAAACCCAGCCGTTTCAGAGATATTTGACATTTTAAAGAAATTTTGACAGGTGTAATGGTTTACAATAACCTTTATAACTTTCTTCGTGTAAAAGTCACTCATTTGCTTTTTGGCATGCAGAAAGATCATAAGTTGAGCTACGCTCCACAGTTTAAAGAAATTCAATAATATTATACCAAGTGTTCCATTTTTGACGTTACATTTTGTAAAATTTAGACCGCGAAAACTTGCTTAAGTCAAATGGAATACCCTATGTTTTATTACATCAAGTTATGTATAATTAAATGGCTTTTTTTCTGATATTAGCATTGTGGGGTTTAAGTTAAAACTTTTTGAAATATTTGCGATTTTCTTAGAAATTCAAGAAGTTTTAGTAACAAATATATCAAATTAGACATGATTAGAAACAATCAGTAATGTCAGTCATTCTCTTATGTCAAAAAATGCCACCGACTTTAAATTACACCCACGAAGACTTTTTTGAATTTGTTAATTATTTATGGAGAATGTGATGAAGTAATATCAAGAACTTGTAGTATATTTGCTACTTGATATCCACAAAAACGGAAACCGTCAACCAAATACTGTAAAACGCATACTGAATAATTTTAAAAAGTATGGCTCTGTCAAGGCACGAGTTCAAAAGCGGAAGCCTATTGTTGATGAAAACGTAGAAATAGCAATTCTGGGATATTTTCATGCATTTCCAATGATGTCATTAAGACAAGCTGCTCTGGAATCGGGACTATGCAAGGATTCAGTTCACAGAATCTTAATTAAACATAAATTTCACGCGTTTTCGTTCCAAATGGTTCAACGATTAAAAGAAACAGATTTCCCAAGTAGAGAAAATTTTTTGTGAATTTATTCTAATAAGGTCTATAGGCGACTATTCTTATTTGGGAAATATTATATGGTCAGATGAAGCTAAATTTACCAAAAATGGACTTTTTAATCGACACAATTCGCATTATTGGAGTGGCTCGAATCCTCATGTGTTCAGGGAGAGACAATTTTCAAGAAAGTTGGCAGTTTAATGTTTACTGTGTCATAAGAAACGATAAAGTGGTGGCATTAGAATTTTATCAGGAAAATTTAAACAGTAAATTATAAAGATTTCTTCGTCTGCTAATATGTAAGTATAGTTAATTCTTTTGTTTTTGTTTTTTTCTTTTTTAGGTGAAAGATTTAAATATTTTACAAAATTTGAATAATATCTATTTAGAAAATTTACCTCTCGCTGAACATAGAAATATTTTTTATCAGCACGACGCGCGACGGTGCTCCCCCACATAACGCGTATTTGACAAATAATTTTTTACAAGAAACTTTACGATCAATGGATCGCCACTAATGGATCTTTCCTGGCATCCTCGCTCGTCCAATATATCAATTTTAGATTATTTTATTTGGGGAAATATTAAAAATAAAGTTTATGAGAGCCCATTAATAACTACTGAAGATTGTATGCAGTGAGTAAGAAATGCATATCAAAACTTATCACAGAATTCAATTAGAAGAACTAATCCGAAGGTGCGAAAAATGTGTGGAGGTTCGAGGGCGGAATTTTGAACAATTATTAAATTAAAATGGAATCATGCTTTTAGTTAATTTTATCTTAGCTATTTAAGTTTATGCAAAGTGTCTTCAATCCAATTAATAGACATGTTATAGTGTTTATTGTTAATTTCCGTTTTTGTGGATATCTAGTAACAAAGGTACTACAAGTACTTGAGTAATTACTTTATCACATTCTCCATAAATAACAAACAAATTCAAAAAGTCTTCGTGGGTGTAATTTAAACGTGGTGGCATTTTTTGACATAAGAGAATGACTGGCATTACTGATTGTTTCTAATCATAGCTAATTTGAAATAAAAATTCTTGAATTTCTAAGAAAATCGCAAGTATTTCAAAAAGTTGTAACTTAAACACCCACAATGTTTATATAAAAAAAAGGAATTTAATTTTACATAACCTGATGTAAAAAAATACAAGGTGATCCGTTTGACTTAAGCATGTTTTCTCGGTTTCAAGTTTACAAAATGTAACGTCAAAAATGAAACACTTGGTATATTATTAATGAATTTATTTAAACTGTAGAGCGTAGGTCACCTTATGGTCTTTCTGCATGCCAAGAAGCAAATGAGTATCCTTTACACGAAGAAAGGTATAAAGGTTATTGTAAACCATTATACCTGTCAACATTTTTTTTAAATGTCAAATATCTCTGAAACGGCTAGGTTTAGGCATAGGGTATCTTACATGTTTTTGACTCAGAATATTATGCTCTTTTCGAAAACCCTAAAATATATAGGGTATTCCTTTTAAAATAAGCAAATTGGTATCGACTTCCGGTATAACCGGAAGTGCCAAATGCTTGTAATTATATTAGTTGGATTGGCTACACTGCTGTTAGTAGCTCCTTAAATTTTCAAAATTTTCTGGTGCGTACTTTTCCCAATATCGGTCGATGCAGTTCCTGGTGAGACACCCTGTTATATAAGATGGGAAAAAATGGTCGGTACAGGACAACAAAAATAAACGTTATTCTTTTGCCGACGTTTCGTTTACTCGATGCAAACTTCTTCAAGGCTTTAAAAAATCTTGTAATATCTTGTTTATTTTTATTGTCCTGTACCGACCATTTCTCCCCATCCTATATATAGTCAAGGACACAATTTTTAATTAGGAAATTATAACTGTTTCGGTCAAACACTACTGACAAGAACATGGGCTTTTTTGAAGAAGTTAGGACCATTGGATTGGACATATATCAAATATTACAAGATTTTTTAAAGCATTGAAGAAGTTTGCGTCGAATAAACGAAACGTCGCGGTCTGCAAAAGAATAACGTTTATTTTTATTGTCCTGTATCACCAACCATTTTTTCCCATCCCATATCTAGTCAAGGACACAATTTTTTAATTAAGTAAATTACAAACAATCACAATCAATTACATTCTTTACTACAACATTTGTTGGTTCTTCACTGCAATGTCCGATTTTCCCGACAATTTAACCTGGTTTTTTATCTATTTCGATCGATGAATGCCGGAAAATCTTTATTGTTGTTTTACTGCTTTTCTGCGCCATGTTCGATTAGTTCCGAATAAGAAAGTTTTGACTTAATGTCGCTAATAAGTTACAAAACTTTAAAGCTTCAGAAAATTACCCAACAACGTTACAGTAACTTTAAGTAGAACATTTTTAGTTATCATTACTTTGAAGTGGTTCTTTGATAACGCTGTGCTGCAGTCAGCATTACTACTAATTCTCACTTTAAATTTGAAAATAATTTAAAGTAATGCAGAGTAATATCCGCGACGTTGCACATACTGCAACAATTACTTGAAAGTGTAAAAACTATGCAGTACTTGAATTGAGTAGAATTTACGTAATTGTTACTACATGGGCATACCACAATGTGAATTTTACACTAAAGTCGCAAATTTAGTGACAGTTATGTAATGCCTACTATATTAAAGGTCCGATGCCAGTTTCAGTCACTTGATGCTAGTTATGGGCTGTTGCTCATAATACTAGAAAATTATTTCAAAACCGTCCAAGATTGTCATTTAGTATTTACACACGTGTAATTATTACTGTTTATTTTTGTCTTTTTTCTCTATAATAAACCAAAATATACTCGGAAATCTCACTTCCACTCTCACTTTATGTATTGAAATACTGTTGGATGGTGTATCTGAAATAAATAAATAATAAAGTATGTTGTTATTTTCAATTTGTTTAAAACTTAATCTTCATGAGCCACTGGTAAATATTGTTGCAGGCAAAGTTTCTTTTCACTCCTAGTCATAACAATCCAAAGCAAAAAAGAAAAAATAGAGATCAGCAACAAAGAAAATATTAAAAAATGTATGTTCACCTTGGTTAAAGGACACCCTAATATTGGGTGTTTCTGTATGATCTCATTTTCATGTTGAATGTGTAGCATTTATAACGAGGGGTTTTTCCCTCGCTATTTTGATTCACTTAGTTTACCTAAGTAGGCTAAAATGAAACAAAGTACAAAACAAATACACATATTCATAATTTAAATGACAAAAGGCTCATTCAGGGCGTGGTAAGCAAATAATAAACTTTGTCCACATAATCTTAAAAATACAGAAATTCTTAGTCACGCTTGATAAGTTTGTTTAAGGGCGCCACCCGCCTTTCTTTTTCGTTTTAATAGTTCATATTTAAAAGTCTAAAAAAGGTTAAACGCACCAATGCCGTTGAAAGGGGGAAAGAACAGTTATTCTTCACTAAAGTGTCTCACACAGCTCAATAGCAAGTTAAATAAAGTCTAGGGGCTTTTTCCCACAACTAACTCACTCAAAGCCTTGGTCTTGTCTCTAAAACGTAAAGGCAAAGGTAACAGACAACAAAACACACCCGCTCGGTGCTGAGGCTTCCGAGCGTCTCCCCTTCAAAAACCCCTAGCCGTCCTAGTAACAGCGTTCCCCCTTGTCCCTACACACCGCAGTGTTCGCGCTGGTGCACTAAAGGTCCAGTGGTCGCTTAGATTATCAAAGATTTACAATTTAGTTAAGTCGGTTCTAGAATTTCTAAGGTTGACCTCAAACCAAATTATACAATTAGCATTAAACAAAACGTAAGTCAATCATATCTAAAGATGGACCGTTACACATTCCACCACATGTATTTCACAACGAACGTTTTCGATTATTTTAGAACAAAATAAATGTGTATCTAATGGATACAATAGATACAAAAAACAACAATGTGGGATATATTTTAATATGTAATTTAACACAGTCAAGTAACGATGTCATAATTAATCGCAAGTAAAAAATTACAAGAAAACAACGCCAAGAATTTTCAACAGCTAGTAATGCAAGCTCTTGAAAAATTTTTCATCCATAAAAATAATATTTTAAAACAGCTGCCTGCATATACAGGGTGAGTCAATAGTGTGTTCTCCTTCGATAACCTTTGAACCGTTAGTGATACAACAATTTATTAAATACAAAGTTTTTTGGGTCGATAAGATCTATCATTTAAAATTATTGTGACATCTACAGGGTGCTTAAATTTTCTGTTTCACACAAAAAATATATTTTTTTAAATGGAACACTGCATATTTTGTCACCATTTTATTAAATGAAAAGAGTATTATATAATGATATTTTGTTTTTTGGATTTGCATGCAACGTTGCCAAGTTATTTAATATTTTCTGGAAATTTAAGGATTTATAAGGGTCCGTTTAATAATTTTTATTTACCTATGAAAATAAGCTGGGTAAGCAAATATTATACTATTCTTAGTTCATACTACACGCTAAGTATTAGTACCTTTTTTACATTATTCTATTTTACAGAGTGTCCATGACGGCATGTCAATTAATGCGAATTTTAAATGGGAAAAACTGTTTTTTTTTTAAATGGAACACCTTGTATTGTTTTACATGGTTGGATTCCTCCTTCAAATTGCTTTCTTTTTTGTGGGATATATTTTAATATGTATACTATACCTAACTGTTGTATTTTTGGAGATAATTAAGGTTTTCTCTTTAACCTCACAATCATATATTAAAAATTAATACAATTTTATCAAGAATGGCTTTGGAAAAACAAAAATTGCGGTCAGGCGAAAAATTATTTTCTATAAAATCGTAAAGGAAACAGTAAAAGTAGCAAATTTATTGAACTTGAATAACAAAATTTACACCTACCTTAGGTATGTACATAACAAAATAAAAGTGTAATTTTGAACGTAAACAGTAAATAGAGAGAAAAAATAAAACAAGTTACAAAATATGCTCAACGTGACCTCCTAGTTGTAAATTACATATTCTGACTCTATGAAGAAATGAGTCATTTACATTTTGCAACATGTTAGGCGTGATGGTGTCGAACGCTAGTCGAATTCTTTGCTGCATATCTTCTCTTGTAGTTGGTGATGTTTTGTACACTATTCGTTTAATGTACCCCCACAAAAAAAAATCCAATTTTGTCAAATCTGGCGACCGTGGTGGCCATTGAACTGGTCCTCCTCGACCTATCCAATTGTCACCAAATGTAACATTTAAAAAGTTTCTTAGGCAATACTATAATGGGGTGAAGCTCCGTCGTGCTGGAACCACAGCCTCTGTAAGACATTTTGAGTACACCCGTTTAACAATCCTCCCAGTACATTTTATAAAAAATCGAGGTACATATTCCCAGTCAAGTAACCATTAAAGAAATGCGGTCCAATTACATCTTCACCTACTATCCCTGCTCACACATTGAGTGATCATCGGTGTTTATTATCTACAGTTCTCGTAAAATGAGGGTTCACGGTATCATAGTAGTGTAGGTTATGACTATTAACACAACCATTTTTATGAAATGTGACATAATCAGTGAATAGCACGAAATCAAAAAATTGCGGCTGTTGGTGAATCTTATTGAGTGTCCACTCACAAAATTACCCTACGGTCGAAATCATTTGGCTCTAGTTCCTGAAGCAGTTGAATATGATAAGGATGAAAGTTTTGTGTCCTCAATATTCTTGTTACAGAGGATTGATTTATACCAAGTTGTCTATTAATTTCTCTCGTACTTTTATACGAATCTTCAGTGACACTTAATGTAACTTGAAACACTTTTTTGCTAGTTTTGTACGATAATGTTTTTCATAATTTACATGTCCAGTTCGTTCAAACCTCTCTCGCAACCTTTCAAATGCAGAATAGTGAGGAAATCCTCGTTCTGGATAACGCTGAATATAAATTATTGATGCCAATATCGGATTACTCTCCTTTTCTCCCAATGCATAAACCATGTCGAGCAACTCAGTGTGAAAAATTCATAATTTATTTAACAAAAATAATTAACTAACTAGGAAATACAGAAGAATCACCACCAAGTAAAATTAATTACATGTAAACTACAAAATATCAGTCTGACAGCACAATTTTTGTTTTTCCAAAACCATTCTCGATAAAATTGTATTAATTTTTACTATGATCGCAACGTTACAGAGATAACCTTATTTTTCTCGAAAACTTCAACAGTTAGGTATAGGAAGTGTTATATAAAACGGAAAGCAATTTGAAGGAGGAATCCAGCCACGTAAAAAATACAGGGTGTTCCATTTAAAAACACAGAGTTCTTCTCATTTGAAATTCGCATTAATTGACATGCCGTCATGGACACCCTGTAAAATAGAATAATGTAAAAAAGATACTAATACTTAGCGTGTAGTATAAACTAAGAATAGTATAATATTTGCTTACCCAGCTTGTTTTCATAGGTAAATAAAAATTATTAAACGGACCCTTATAAATCCTTAAATTTCCAGAAAATGTTAAATAACTTGGCAACGTTGCATGAAAATCCAAAAAACAAAATATCACTGTATAACACTCTTTCCATTCAATAAAATGGTGATCAAATATACAGGGTGTTATATTAAAAAAAAATTATTTTTTTTTGTGTAACAGAAAATTTAAGCACTCTGTAGATTTCACAATAATTTTAAATGATAGATCTTATCGACTCAAAATACTTTTGTATTTAATAAATTGTTGTATCACTAACGGTTCAAAGGTTATCGAAGGAGAACACACTATTGACTCACCCTGTATCCAGTTAAGGACTAATGGTAATGGTAATGGTAATGGTGGGGGAGGCTGACGCCTGGCAAGTAGGCCACAGACGGGCCCTTTTTACCAACCCCCAGCTGTCCCCTCAGCCATGTGCTTCTCTTGCTCCCTCATCGAATCTTTCCGACCTTCTGATGAAGGTCAGGATGTCACTCATTGCGAGGGAGCTCATCTCCTCCCTTAGAAGCGCCTCAGAACCGAAGATACTGTGTCTCAGGCGCCCAAACGCTTCACATTGTCCCAGTTAAGGACTAACAACTATGCGAAACGATGAAATAAAAAACCATTTGAGGCAGAAGATTCAAACAAAGAAACTGAAGAAACATTATCACCGACAGACATTACATTAGAAGAATTGAAAGTCTTCATCAGAATTATTACATTCTGCCAGTTTATTTCTTATAACACATTTATGTTGAGTTTATTTATGTTACGTTTACTTTGGTTATAGAGCGCAATTTTCTTTTTTTTTTTTTCAATATATATCAATAGATAGTTGCTTACCTACGTTACTGAGTGCGCGTGAGAAATACTTATCCCACTGAATACCTCAGTTAAGGGTTACCTAGTAGTAGTAGCTACTTATTTCACTAGGCAAGTAGGCCACAATGGACTCTTTTACCTAGGGACCTAAAGTTTAGCGTGGACTCTGAACCACGGTCCTCGACTGTCAACTAACCCACCGCCTGGGCCTGTCCGCCTGCACCGTTAGCAGAGTGACAAACCTCCTGGGTAGGTCTCTTCGACCCTCCACCCGGGCTTGCCTCTCGCCTGAATCAGGCTTCCCGGGATTGTCTGTTGACAGCCTACCGACTTTTAGACGAGCTATCGTTCATCCATCCAATTGCCGGACTCGATCAGTGCTGCTTAACTTCACTGATCGAATATCGGAAATTAAACGGATGCCCATACCTCATCCTAAGGGTTACCTATCTCTTTATAATTTTAATAACTGCATTCATCTTGAGATATTGACTTTGATATTATTGATATTATTATTAATTGAGTTTTGAAGAAGTTGGGTATTTAATATTTTTCACGTTTACATGAATATCTTTAGAAACCAGTATTTGAGGTTAAATTTTCTGTAACGAACAAAAACCGCGAACCCCAGGTACAGGGTGATTTTGTGAGAAACCCCCCGAATTTTGTTATTTTTATTATGACGAAAAAAATAGTAAATACAAAAATTATAGGACTTTTTATACAGGTTTTGATAATCATATCAGAAAAACAATGGAAGATCACAATGACCATAGTTATTAATTTTATTTTTATAAATTAAACACTGTATATTTTTACATAGTTAAATAGAACGCTTTTTCACGAACACGGGGGTTGTGGGGTATATTTTTAATATTAAGGGGAGATGAAGGAAACTTCAAATCTCAGTCCCACCCCGTTAACTTTGTTATTTATATGGAAAATATATTTTATTAAAAATAGCTTCAATTGTCTTGGTAATCGATTTTCAAAGTATTCTTAAAAAATCTTGTAACTTTTTTTATAAACACTTTTTTGAATAATCAGAAATAACAAAGTTAACGGGGGTGGGTCTTACACAAAGTTTCCCTCATATCTCCTCTAGTATAAAGGATAGGGCCCATCAAGCTCTATATCGTTGTGTCCGTGAGAAAGTGCAATATTCAAATTAGGTTATTCAACTTAAAAAGAAAATAAAATTAATACCTGTAGTCATTTTGTGTGAGCTTATATTGTTTTTCTGATATAATTTTCAAAATTTGCATAAAAAGTCCTATAACTATTGTATTTATCACTTTTCATAATAATAAACACAAAATTAAGGGTGTGGGAATTCTCACAAATTCACCCTGTACATGAAAAATTGTCGCTAAACTATATTAAGTGCTGTAAGTTACATGTTGCCCCCAATTTATATCAAAATATACATTTTTAGTTTCTGGTTTACAAAATGACATCTGAAATATTTATTTTGCAAATAATGTTTTGTATAAAGCAAAATGTAATAGCGAATATTGTAGTGGCGAGGCAGGCTATTTGACTATATATTAGCATAAATATTTAATTTCCAGGTCGGGGCTCCAGCACCAGGAGGTCAATACGCACATTATAAAGAGGACCTGTATTTATACGGTCAAAGAGCATTTGGTATGCCGCCCGATCGACATTACCGTATGCTGCACGTAGCAGGGGAGGAACAACCGCCTATAGTAGTCCTAAGCGTAGTAGTTATTGAAGCCGAGGGACTAGAAGCCAAAGATGCCAACGGTGAGTTATAAATGTTTGATTTATTGACTTGTTTGTCCAATATAAATCCTGTAAAACGAGTTTGTATGAAATATTAAAATTTTCCTGACAAACAAATGACATTATTTATCAGGGTTTTCCTTACGATCATTTTGTTCCCGAATAAAAGCGACGGGATTTCAATGGGCAGCCAAATTATGATTAATATTTCAACGTAATTTATATGATGTACTTTATTTCAATAAAAATTCAAAAAATATATGTCTCTTACATTATGTGAAATATTTGTAACCAATGAAATACATGCACCACCCTGAGTAATATTGCTATTTATTTATTTATTAATGCATATCCAACAGGCAAAAGCCCAATTACAGGTACGGAAGTAAACTGAATTTAAATGGTAACAATGAAAAGTGGTAATAATAAAAATGGCCACAAAAAATAGTAATGGAAAATTGTTAAAACAAAAAGTGGAACAGTAAAGATAAGTACAGATGCTTATACAGATATACAAATACATACATACATACATACATACATACATATATATATATTTATATATATATATATATATATATATATATATATATATATATATATATATATATATATATATATATATATATATATATATATACATGTATTTGTACGGCGGTTGCGTAAACAATATTTTTTAAATGACCCCAAACAAAGAAATCAAGGCGTGTTAAATCAGGTGACCTTGGAGACCACCTCACAGGACCATTCGTCGAAATTACGTTTTCTGTGAATCTCCGTTGAAGCTAATCAATTACTATCCTTGAATTATGGGAAGGAGAGCCATCTTGTTGGAAATACATTCCCTGTCGTAAATGGAAAGGTGAATCAGCTAAACTGTCCTCAATTTCATTTTGCAGAGATCCCAAGTATCTGGCACCAGTCAGGGTCCTTCAAATATTATTGGACCACTGATTCTACTACCGATTATTCCAAGACAAACATTGAAACCCAACCACACTTGAAAGTTACTCTCCCGTAATAAATTTTGATTTTTTTGTGACCAATATTTTGTCGGTTAAATAATCCCAAATTTGTTAACCTAGACTCGTTCGAAAATAAAATCATTCCCAAAAAATCATTGTTTGGCTGCACGTTATTCTGTACAATCCAATTGCAATATTCCATCCTACGTTCGTAATTATTTTCGTATAAGTGATGGTGCAATTGAGATTTAAAAGGTTTATAATGGTATTTGTGCAAAATTCGGCTTACTGTTTGATGATTGATTTCCAATTCAAACCCAATTTGCCTTAAAGAAACAGTCCTATCAACAACGCGCAACATTCCCCATAAATAATTAACATGTCCACTTTTTCATTTCTTGTATAATTTGCGTCATTTTGAACACAATCAACAAGAATTTTAAACAATTTTGAAAGACACAATAAAAATACCGGTAAACCAACAAATGTTTGAGAAGCTAAATATTTCATTGTTTTTAAAGCCACCTTAGTTACTTCTTAACATTTAATTAGAAAATTGTATTTTCTTATTTTCTTTTAGCTGTAATTTTGTTTGTATTTATCTCACATTTTAATACGACATATAAATAAATTCCTTATTAATAGTACTAATAAATGGTACCACGGTACTAATATGGTTCCATTTGAATAAAATGAGTTTTGTCCCAAAAACCGTTTTGATGAACTTTATTTCTTTTTCCAAAAATTAGTGTGTAGAAAATTTAAACCTCTCAGACAAGGTACAACGTGACCCCCTTGCAATGTAAAAATTTTGAGTTGATGGAGACTCTGGCACCATGAAAGAATTATTGAAAATTGTAAGAATTTTCAGAATATATAGTAATATACGGAGCACTGCATTTAAAATATAGCAGGATCGAGTACATTATTGACCGGAAGTGGTATCCATGTTTTTGCATTACTGAGTCATAGCACTTTTGGGTACTTTTAACTCATAAAATACAAGATTTTTAAATTATTTTTAATGGGCAGAACGTCAATGATAATCAGATAGCCGACCAATTATTCGCATTGGTCAGCTTCTTTGTCAACGTAATGGTTGAATGAACGCCAACTCGATGAACTCTAAAGTTTCCTTCAATTTATTAATCATATGTCGAACACGGTTTTGTCAAATGAGATCACTTAATTTCTGCAAGGATGAGTTTCAGTTATAGTTCAATTTAGAGCTACATTAGTCCTTTATTGAATAAATGCAATTTTTAACCGATTACAAAAAGTAAGATATATTATGTTATGGCTTGTGGATACGATTAATGAGGTAAAATTTCCAATAATTTATGTTTAAGTTATTTTAATGTATACCTTGAACTTAGTGGCATAAATGAAACTGTAGATTCTTTTTCTAAAACAGAGATTAATTTTCTGTACAAATTTATGTCCTAAAAAAACACCATTTGCAAGATACACTGTCGAATTCTTTAAATTTAATTAAATTTAAATATAAATAACAAAAAGTAACACATGATTCTGTGCAACTGTTTAAATATATTTTATACAGAAGAATGCTATTTTTCGAAAGGGAAATTATCTTTCAGATTATACCAATGGTGTACCTATAGGATAGGAGACTTAAATTTTTTAAAAATTTGAACCATTCCCATAATCTACGTGCGTAGCAAAACAAAAAATTGTTACATTTTTATGAATCGCTTTTTTCTTGTATTTTTTAATTAATAAGGATCTCAGTAAGAACAATAGTAATAATTCTGGAAACGAACCTATTATTATGACACTAATAGAAAACTGCTAGCCTTACAAAAAATAAAGAAAAGGCTTTTTTTCTTTTGCATTGTGATTTACTTCTTCTCTACGCTAGAGAAGAAGTGTAACTTTGACATCCTAGAGGTCGGTGTTACCTCCGGATGCAGTCGGTGTCATGCGGCAGTTTGTGTTTATAGTGCAGAATTACCACTATTCTGATAGGTACAGTGAAGACACGGAAATGTCCATGTGGGGGTACCCCCCACAGTTAACCTGGGGATAGAAGATGCCAATTTATGATGTCATGAGAACACAACAGATAAAATGCTTATTATACGATTTATTAGAGAAAAACTAACTATTAGTAGTACCCAAGCCTTAATGGTAAAAATACGAATACCATCTTATAATTAGGGGGGAAGCGGTAAATACGGCACGAAAAGTAGCAAGCAAGATAATCAGCAAAGAAAAAAACCGATGATAAACTAGGCGAAACAGTCGGCAAAGCAATCAGTAAAACATTTACACAACCAAAGGAAGCCAAGCAAAGAAGGATTAATCTCTTTCATGGACAATTTGTTACAACTCCACGAGCACATCCAGATTACCTCCGGAGTCCTCACTGTCTTTCCGGGGACAATTTGTTTTAACTCTATAAACCCACTTCAGCCTAAACCCCGAGAGTATACGAGAATGCTCCCCGGAATCCGACCACACAAAAGATAATCTGTTCGAACATTATGAGTCCACCTAGATTACCCCCAAAGTTTCCGTGATTGTTTTGTTAGATCTCTTGTCTAAGAGCCATCCAAAATTGCCTCCGAGGTTGCATGAGAGTTGCCTGGTATCGTAATATTCTCAAAGATAAACTATTAGAACTCTACAGCTCACCTAGATTATCTCCGGAGTTACACGACAGTGAATCGCTTCCTGTCTAGACCAGGAATAATTTGTTAGAACTCTAAGATCTCACCGAAATAATGAGGAGATGACTGCCCTACTTTCCAGTGATTTGTTAGTACTCGATGAGTCCACCTAAATTAACTCCGGAATTTCAGCTAAGCCACAGCCGGAATATGATACTAACCAAAACGTACAAAAATTACATTTACTAGTTTCTCCCAGGTGGTTGTTGTCGGCGGCGGTAGTGGATTGTAGCGGTTCTCTGCGTGTGGCTGGTAGTGAAAGCCTCATTCCCACTGCCCAATTCAAAATAGTGTGGCCGCGTACAGACACAATGCGCATCTGACTGAATCGGATTTGATTAATTGCTTCATGCTTTACAGCGCGACATTTGTTATACAGAGTACCACTCGGTATATGTTACAAACAATACATTTACTTTAGAACTGTCTACTTGGATAGAGGATGAGGTATGGTCATCTGTTTAATTTCCGATATTCGGTCATTGAAGTTAAACAATAGTGTTCGAGTTCAGCAATTGGATGGATGACCGATAATTCGTCTAACAGTTGGTAAACTGTCAACGGAATATCCCGAGAAGGCCGCTAGACTGATGCAGGCGGAGAGCGAGCCCAGGTTTAGGATCGAAAAGATCTATCCAGAGGCGGTGGGTTAGTTGACAGCCGAGGACTGCGGTTCGAAGTCCACGCTAATCTTTTGGTCCCTAGGCAAAAATGGCCACTGTGCCTATTAGCCTAGTAAAATAAATAGCTACTACTACTACATGTACTGAATTATTTTCAGTATTAAATAATAACACTTTCTTACAAAAGAACCGGTCAAAAGTACAAATTCAAGATTTATTAATTAATTTTTAATTAGTTAAATAATTTTAATTAACAATAACTGTAATAAGTGGTAAATGAATATCCGTATGGTTTCTAAAACTTAACGAATATCGGAAACTAATATATTTGTCTGTTACAGGGTGTACTATATTAAGAGTACTTAATTAACATCAAAATTAATGATAATGTACGGAAATTTCCTTAATTTAATATTCATATGGTTTCTGATTATCACTTATTATCGATTCTACTATCTATAGGGTGTACTGGAGTTACTAAACAAAAAAAATGTTTCGTTACAAGTCGTTAGGGCAATGTTTCCGGTAAAACTAATCTTCAAACGGGGGGGCATTAATAGGCCGCCACCTCTGTGGATTTTTTTCTTTTTTCCTATCTGAAATCCAAAATTTACGAAGAAGCCCCACCAACATTAATGAGTGGAATGTGAAAATTCAAGAAGAAATATTCAACATAGGTCAAAATTTTTGTTCGAGAGTTATTGAAAATTTTCGTACCCGACTGATCGAAGTTGAGGACTGCGAGGGCGGATATTTGGATGATGTTATCTTTCATAAATCAAGTGTGTAGTTACTTTATTTTCTCTTTTTTAGTTTGTAAATAAATTAAAAATAAGATATGTCTTATTTAAATCCGGCGAACATTCCTACTGACTAATTTTTTTTTAGCTAAGCTGTGATTACATTTTTTGTCATTAATTTGATTTCATAATATGTTGAGAAGGGCTAAATATCACGCCACAATTTAATATACAATTTTACATTAAACCAGTTTTTCAGATTCGTATTTCTCTAATTTTGCTTCCTTATTTTTGGTCTGCCCCTGATCTCATGCAGAGCTTGATCCCAGATTCTTTTAATATTTCATATATTTTCACATTGTTATTTAAAATAAGCTGTATTCTGTTAATTTATTCTAATTTCAGTCAAGAATTTTGTTCGGAATTAACGAGTGACTTCTATTAAATTAACGTAGAGCGTTTTACAAACTATAAATGTATTATGTTTAAGCAACCCTCTGCAAGGCAATAATTGAGCATTCACTTATATTCATTAGTTTGTGACAGTTTTTCTTGATAACCTTTACAGTCTCAGTGAAAAGTTTTAGTAATAAATGTTTGAAACAGCTTAAATTAAGTTTTTCATTACAACTCTATGTTATAAAAACTGCAAAGAACACGAAAACATATATTTGTAGAAAATAAACCTACATATGAACAGAATAATTCAAAGAATGCCAATAAAGTTTAGCTAAGAATTGACAAAGGGGTAAGAATTTCTTGCCAAAGTGCCCTCTGTAAATCATTTAGTTCGATGCATTCAGAAAAAGTATGTGAAACGTTTCTCAATTCATCTTAATAATGCTTGGATGTCCTATTATTGCATGTCAACAGTTGTATTTACTGTCTTCCATATTAACAAACAAAATATACAATATCTATTACAAATTGTTTGGTACGGGAAACAATTAAATTTTTTTTGTTACTAAAATTTTTTGTTTAGCTCGTCATAGATAAAATAATTTCATAATTTGTACAGGGTCCTATAAAAAAATTACGTTAGTGACAAATTTGCTGTAAATTATTTCCCATCAGAATTTTTTTCTACAAGAGCACATTTTTTATAATAAAATTTTGGAGTGTGATGCATATTTCTGTAAAATTAAATTGACTCGCCAAATAATACTGCTAATATTACTCCACAATAAACTGTACGGCCTCGTCTCTTATTACTCAACAAAAAATTCTTGAATTTTCTGAGAGTTACTTCGGCGACTTGAGAGGCGATTAAGGAAACAATTAAAAAAAAACTATTTTTTCTACTCCCTACATAGAAAATACTATTTTGCTCCCTCATTTCAGGGAGCAAAGTAGTACTTTTCCTCCCTCGGGAAGAAAATACTTTTGCTTCCCTAGGGAGGAAAATACTTTGGCTCCCTCTGGAAGCAAACAAGTAAAAACTTCAAATAGCTGTAATAGTAGTGTATAGACTTCTTTTGTTGATACACAAACTTCCTGAAAATGAATGCTTTTCTTTGAAACAGATTTTTTATTACTTATTTTTATTGATAAAAATTGAAAACAGTTTAAATCGAGGTTTAAATTAACATCAGTAACTAAATATTGTTAAAATTTATGGTACAATTAGTTAAATTACTAATGGAGATTGCCCCTGAAGAAATATTGGCTCTGCTGGTGGAGATCAGTTCCTGTTTGTTGTTTTCCAAAGTCTTGGTCGCTGATAAAATACTTGTAGAAACAAAATTTTCAAACAGGTATTTGCACCACCAAAATATCGCCTTTATCACTGATATCCTCAGGTACCATTTTAACTAATTCATCGCTACGGCATTCCCCTGCAATTCCAAATATAAGCACAACCTGAAAAAGGAAAATGCACTTATGATAACTGCCTAAAATGTCACTTAATTGTCATATATATACTTTCTAATAAAAAATGCTGCGTTACGTTTTTATTTATTATTCAACAATAATGATCAATCTTACCTTCATATGTAAGTAAGTTTCATCTGGAGCTTCTGCAATAAACTTGTTGATATCCTTCCTTCAAAAAGTATTGGTTTTCTTGGCTTTATATCCAGCAGATTTCCTTTTTAAAAAAGCTACTAATTTAGGAAACTTAATGTCGATATTGTCTTTAATTTGGAGTGTAGATCGCAACATGCTGTATTTGCTCCATAATGTTGAAGGCTTTAAATCGGCGCATTTTTTGGAAAAGTAAAATAGGACCACTTCTTCACATATTTTTCTTATTTGCCTAGTATCCATCCAACAATTAAATAGCTGGTACTCTTATATTTTTCACGAAACTTTAACGGTAATAGATTTAACGAAATCACGTTTGCTTCTTCCAGAATATCTTGAGGAACTTCATCTTCACATTCGGAATACATTATTATAAACTTTTTGGAAGTTTGTTTATTTTGAAAACAAGAAGCAACCTTAGCAACGTTCCATGTACTTTGATTTTTAACAATATTTACTGATCTAAATACCTATTATGACATTTTGAGATACTTGGTTTTTTGATTGTCATGCATAAGAAAATATAATAAAATATATGTAAAACCAATGTAAAACACTGTAAATGGTCGTAGAAAAAATCATATGTATTACACAGGAGCAAAGTGCCATTTCCTCCCTTGGATATTGATGTCCTCCGCTTCGCGTCGGGCATCAAACTATCCGCGGGAGGAAATTATGCACATTTCTCCCTTGTCATACAAATAGCTATTAAACCGAGAACAGTAAGGCTTCTTCCATTATAAATTATTGTTACATTAAACTAGCAAGTGCTCAAAATGGTAACCTTCATTGGTTTTGTCCTTTTCTATCTCTGATGTTACTCAATATATGACTTAACTATTCCTGTCATATTTTCTGAACAGTTGTGAGTATGCCATTATCTAATATTTATTATGGCTCCGTGGTCTAGAGGTAACGTACTTGCCTCGAAACCTCGGGGTCCCGGGTTCGATTCCCGGTCGAGGAACTGGGATTTTTCTGTGAGAGAGATTAATCGTAGTATACTCGGATATTGGGTGTGTGTCCATTGTCTCTAAATGTGTAGCCCTCTCCCACACAAAGTCATTTCAGACCTTCAGGGATAAAGGGGTTGTAATTTCATGTGGTGTTATTATTATTATTATTATTATCTAGGTATAACTAGTTAGTGTATAAATCATATAATTTAACTCATTGCCTGCCAACATCATAGTATTGGGACAGCCAGTTTTGGGCGTTTGTCTCTAAATCACTATGTTTAACGTATCTTTATGTTAAAATGATGACTGATGAATATACTGTGTTTTCACATTTGCACACTACATCGGGAAGCAGCATTATTCGAACTCGTACATTGGGAGTAGAGTGAAGAGCATAGACTGCATGCGGTGTGACAATACAGAATACATAAGTTTCTGTTATTTGATACAATTCTGCGAATGTATAATAAAATAAACTGATAAAAATCCGCATGTCTTTGAAATATACATAAATTGACGATGTGAATGCCAACTTTCGTGATATGAACTATACACCTACGTATGGTTAGATCTTAAGTTTTTACCATATACAAACTATGTTATCGCTTAAAACGTTCAAGTATGCTAGGATTAATTTCTGTTTTAGAAAAAATCCTAGCTCCTCGGCCGGAGATCGAACCTGGAACTCCAGGATGAGAGGCAAATAAAATAAAGTGTCCTTATCATTCGACCACGAAGCCACACCATTTGATAAAGAAAATTATTGCTTGAAATTAATTGATATGATACGTATTGGGTGCAGAGGGAGATGAAAGAAGCAGTCTACACGAGAATGGCCTATTTTCAATATCTGTGGAACAAAGTATACCGAGTGATAGAATAGCACCAAGTAACATTGTTGTTTAGAAAGGTGAAATTTTGTGATTGTCCTTTTTATGTCAAACAAACAACTTCCGGTTTGACTGAAAATATTACCATGTATATTTGTTTTAAAACGTTCGTTGGAAAAAAAGCAGAGAAGATAACAACAGGAAATAAAAAAAATATTCTTAAAGATTGGGAAATGAATTTACTGGAGATTATAGGTAGCGATCAGCAAAACTCAGTTTTCTATAGAATACCTAGAACTGCGGCAACAGGGTTGGAATCATTAGAAGGCATTACAGGATTGCAACAATTACCAGAAAAAACTGCAGAAAATGCTCCAGTTAGACCTACTTTTTCATCTCGCCCTACACCATGAAAACTAAAAAATTTAAAATTAGACGAGAATGAAACACGATAATGCGAAATTAGGCATAGTAGAGCTACAAAAATTGGTTCTTCTTGAATAGTTGAAGCTTACAAATAAAACATTTTAATAGACAGGTTACGCCATACGCACCCAAAAATTTCCAATTATATTTTAGATTTAAATAATAATGATGCCACAATATACTAATGAATTAAACATTTATTGTGAGTTAAACATTTATTGCGAATTAAATATTTATTTATTAAGGTTGTAGATGATTAATTATATTTTTTATTTTCGCACTCCTCTGTAGTCCTCTTCTCGAGCATTTTGGTCTGCAGTTTCTAAATCGTTCTCCTCATCTAAAAATTCACGTACTTCGGCATTCATGTATACATCTTCACCGAGAAGAATTTCATCATTCAAATTTGTCGACATATTATAAAGGACAGCACAACAAACAATAACGGATGCAATTTTTTCTAGTTTTTACTCTGACTAAATACTGTAAAACTGTAAACCTTCTCTTTAGTTGGCCGAAGCGTCTTTCGTTGATGATTCGTTCTCTTGTTGTGAACGGAATTTCTTCACGAGTTCACTGAGTCGGGGGATTGATATACGGCGTCATCATCCAAGGAGGGATTCCATAACTAGTAGCACCCAATAACAAATTATGCCGCTTGTTATTTATTTGGAAATAGATGTTAAATCTCTTTAGTATTTGATTATCATGAACAGACCCTGGCCACTGAGCGTCTATAGAAGTATTTTATTCTTTTTGCATTACATGTAGCCTATATTTTATATTAGTATACATTTATCTGATGTTGTAGTAATCGTCTCCATGCTCAGGTGGTTTCCGAATTGTTATGTGTGTGCAATCTATCACACCTACTGCACAAGGAAATTATTACTTAGCACTCCACTCTTGCTATGCTGCATTAATATTATTTATAGGAAATCGTATCCAAAGGTGTGACTTCTGAATTACTCTATTCAGTACAGATTTCACCGTTTTACCGATTGTTATCCGATGAATGCCTTCATCCTTTCCAACTCCGAGTTGAAAGAAGTCAAGAAATATCTACATTTTTGTCTTGAGTTTAATGCTTTTGTTTCTTCAGTATTTTCAAGGAAATGTTCTGCTAAACACTCAACAATAATTTTAGAAAACCTATATAATTTATGATAGTCCTCATTGTGGCACTCAAATCATTTAGGATAATATTTTCTCCTTCTAGTATTCATAAACTGAGCCATTTTCACACTATTCGATTGAGGTTCTACAGGAAACTATTTATTTGCAGGCTTAACAAATTTTTAGTTCTTCCTTAAAAGTTGTAGTAATTAATGCATTTTATTCACACCTAATTAAACTTTTTTTTGGAAAAATAGAAAATGCTAAAAGTAAATGACTTAGGACCGGTCTTTTCACCTCTGGGTAAGTTACTGGTAACTAACTAGAAGATTAGAACGTGAATGTAGCCGTAAATAAAATGTTGAAGTAAAACCACTTCTAATAATCTTGTTAGTTATCAGTAGCTTACCCAGAAGTGAAATAACTGGCCCAGTTTAAGCTAAAGCTAGTTATTATTCACATAAACCGTAGTTGTGGCTGTAAAAAAGTAGGTATAGGTAGGTATAAAAGTAGGTATACTTCATACTATAATTTTATTCACACTAGCCAATATAATTCGTATATAAATCTGACCGGAGAAAATCTTTTACGTAACCCATATTTAAAAAAATCAGAATAAAATTGCTTTTAAAAACTGAGAGATGTTGGAAAACACACGCATTTTTTCTTCCGACTTAACCGTTTGAGGAATCCCAAAGGGATTTTCGTTAAAAGCAAACAAAAACAAAAACACGTGGCACTTTCTTAAAAAGGTCCTGTAAATCCTAGTAATCCGTGATGAATTATTTAATACATCTTTCGTTTGTATTGCCTTTTAAATATTGAATCTCTAGATGCAAAATATCAACAGATATTTTTTATATTACACAAGGGTATTATAAATTTTATTTTTATTTTTAATTTACTATAACTGGATTAGCCCAGTTTTTCATGAACTTTTGGTCCCATTCCACAGTGTCATGGCAAACTTTTATTTTACAATTTTTTATACAGCTGTGTATATAAATTACAGAAACTATTTATTTTATGCAACTAAATCTTTAGAGCCGTAACAAACACATTTTGAAAGTTTGTATAACGTACCTATAACGAAATTAGAAAAAGAATACGAGCAATGGTAGAGCACACGATGAAGTATTAAAAATATAATAACATATTACATACCCAAGAAGGTAAAAATAAATAACAACAAACCAATAAACAAATACAAATAAACAAATACAAATAAACAAAAACAACAATAGGCAAATGTTAAAAGTAACCACGGAGATCAGTTCTTCTAATGTATTCCAAAACACTTTTAGCTGTTCACGATTATTGAATAATTGAATAGGCCGACAGGCCCTGATTTATGGAAACTGACATGTTTAAGAGTTGTCTAAGAGCTTGAGGGCTATTACAAGTGTGGAAAATATATTTAATTGATAATCTGTTATGGTAGATTGGGCACCTCTTCCTCCTTTAAAGATGAAATGAGGTAAGATGTGTGGGCCTAATCCTTACTTTTTACTTGTTATTCTACACAGTAGTGTCCACTTGTCTATTTCTCTTAATGGCTCCTAACTTATTTCCTGTCCCATCCTAGCCCGACTACCATTTGCTTTTAATTATGGTACCATATTCCGTCTGGACATCAGATTTTCTGATAGGGATGTCATTTCATCTGACTTTCGGAGGTATTTTTAAACGATGTAAATATGCATTTTCAAAATAATTTAGATACTTTCAAAACGATTTAAATCTTTTTTCACGATTTAAGTACTTTAAAAATTTAAATTTTGTGTCGCTATGTACTAACGCGTGCACAAATGTAAAGTGGAATGACAATAGTAAAAATAATAATCAAGGACATAAGTTAGTTTCAGCAATTTTGTGTATGCAGGTGCCATGGAATTATTATTAAGAAATTTGAACATTAAAAATATTTTTTGCAGAATCGTCCAGAAAATGAACTGTTTTTGGTAAATTTTTTTGAGTGAGAAATACATATTTACTATTTAACCCCAACATAAGGGATCCGTAAAGTCTTTACCGATCCCTTATGTCACTTTTGGTTGTCAACAGTAGGGTACGTACCTATTAAGCACTCTAGACCACAACCTCTAATATCTATCAATTGAATTTTATGAATTTTGTTTGAACTAGATTTCAAGTTAAAGATTTTTTTCTGACTAGCAAGAACGGATGCAAAAAAATTATTGTACACAACACACCCGGAAAGTATCTTTACTGGGCTCATTGGAATTTGCCAGCTCGCCCAGAAAAGAATCATTTTCCAGACTTGTTACATAATAGTTATTTACGTAACAATACTGCGAGCACTGAAAGGTGCTGAGTCCAATAAAGACATTTTCTGGTATATTGCTGCAATATTATTTCTGCAAGTGTTCTTGCTAGTCTCAAAAAACTTTTCAACTTTTTGCAAAATTCATAAAATATAACTCGACAGATGTCAGACGCTTACCTTCAAAGAAGACTGGATTAATAATTTTTTATTGTTATCTGGTATATTGTCAACTATAAGTTACATAAGGTAAGACTTTACCGATCCCTTGTAAATAGATGTTTTGCCACCAAAAAATTTCACAAACAGTCATTTTCTGGACGATTGCAGTAAAATAACTATTACGATGTGCATTAGATTTGTTAAGTTCCATTAATTGTTTAAGTGTTGGTCCATACGAACCTCTCAGGGTCATTCTTACGCTTAAAATTATTTCTAAATTTAAAATTCGTGCATAAACATTTCCATAAGAAAGTACTGGTTTTATTCTTATTACTAATGTTATTTTTACCAGTATTATAAAAAAACACTGTATAAACCGGACTTTACTTTGAAAAATTTCAAAATTAGAAGGAAGTCGTATAAATTGCATTAGCTTATAATATAGATACTGATCGTTATTTCATCCAATAAATTCAATAATATTTTAGAATTTAAATAAATAACAATACTGAGACCAAGAAAATCGCTTCACTCAGTCTTCAATTTTGTCTGAGACTGATGATAAATATCCTTAACAATCGTGATGCTTTTAACGATTTTTGCAGGATCGAGCAATATATAATTTAAGAAAAATATTAATAAGTATTGTTGATATTTTTAACAGTTTTAGTTGTCATTTTGACAGCTATTGATTTGATTTAGGATATGCGGATTCATGTTTACTTCAAGTATGTATTGTCTGATGCAGTCGGTTGCTATGATAGTGATGTAGTTACCGTTCTAGAACGGTAAGTGAAACTTGCTGTTAAGAAAACAAGTATTGTAAATAAAAGAAAAGAGCTTGGTCTTGCAAAAAAACCATCTTAAATCTTTTAAAATGAACTGAAATTAATTTTCAAATCGAAGATATTATTTATTTATTTATTTTTGTTTATTTGTGCAATAATTTATCCAATGAATGATAAAACCCAGTTACAGGATAAATAAACAACAGATATACACAAAAAATCACAATAGTGAAAAATAGCGTACAAAAATATATAAAATGCAATAGCACAAAATATAACAACTATATAACAGCGTACAAACAGAGTAATAAATCAAAATTAAATATCACACAATACATAGAATATAGAAGACATTAATTAAAGATGCATTAAATAAATATTTTTTATATCAGAAATTTTACAGTTAAAATGTATCCAGACTGTTCATGATATTACTATAATTTAAGCACATTTATACATAGGACATGCAATTAAAATGTTTGTACGAGAGGTAGGAAGCATAACTATACTATTTGTCCTTGCACTTAATCTGGGAGTTCTATATTTAATAAGTGAGGTAAGAACGGAACAATCTCATTATTAATTATTTTTATACAAAAAACTTACTGAGTGCATCACTCGTCTCTAATTAAACTGCTCATTTCAAATTTATTAAAACGAATTCTTAAGATGTTCTTTGAACAGGACATGTACCCTCCAAAATGAAAATTGTAGATTTGAAAAATCTTCGTTGTACCTTTTCTAGTGATGTTATGTAAATATTATAACTATGATTCCAAACAATAGAATCATATTCTAGTTTGGACCTAACAAAAAACATGCGTAGAGTAGACAATTTCTTAAAATCTTTGCTGTTGCGTAAAACAAAACCTAAACTTTTGAATGCTCCAGATACACAATTTTCAATATATTTAGAAAAAGTTTGTTTGAAATCAAATGTAATGCCAAGTGTTTCACAAAATCAGGTCTCTAGGGTGCAGTTGTCCAAATTGTGGTCAAACATAAATGAATTTGTTTTCCGTGAAAAAAACATAACTTATATTTGGTAGCATTTAGAGAGAAACGATTTTTAACGCACCAGTTATTAAGAATGTCAAGATTGTGCAGGAGTCTCACACAATTAAAATCAGAATTTGTGCAAAAATGTAATTTTAAAGCATCAGTATATAGCAAATAATATATACATCTAGATTATCGACAATATTATTAATGAATAATATAAAGAACAGTGGACCGAGTATAGAACCCTGCGGTACTCCAGACGTTTGACTAAATTCAACAGATTGGTAGCCACGATATTAGACAAATTAAGATCGACGAGATAGATATGAATAGAATAAATTTGTAAAAGAAATGCTAAGGCCAACGTCTTCCAATTTTTGTTAATAATATACTGTGGTCCAATCTGTCAAACGCCTTGGAAAAGTCAGTGTAAGTAATGTCCACGTGACCTTTACGATCTATTACTTCAGCGATAAATTGAGTCTTGCGCATAAGGTTCGACACCGTGGATCGTCCTTGGATAAATCCATGCTGATCTTCAACAACTACTACAGTTTTAGTATGAAATGAAATATAATCGTACATCAAAAATTCAACAACTTTAGAGAAATTTCACAAGACAGTATTGAGACAATGATTTTCAACTTCGTGCTTATTACCCTTTTAAATACTGGACAAATTCTGAATTGTTTTACGTATGGAAATGTCTCAGTTTCCAATAGTAAATTGGGAATGCAGAGCGGTTTATAAAAGACACTAGCATAATCTCTAATTATATATGCAGGAACTTGATCAGGTCAAGTGGTCATATTTGCTTTCAGTTTTTTAATTGACTTAAGTCTCATTCCCACGAAACTACCCAATGCGGAGGACGTTATTAGTACATAAGCTGTTGCCGGGTATGTATTCACTAGAATCGATAAAGGCAATGAAAAAAAAATTAGGCAAAATAATTGACAAGTCTTGAGGATTTTCAATGCTGGTATTGTTATTAGATCATATGGAAAGTATTAAACTTTAAATCAAAGATTGTTTGAGACAAAAATATCTAATATATAATATTTTAAGATCAAAATAGTATTTAGAACTTTTAAAAAGTTTAAATCTCAGGGCGTGTGACAGCTCTAGTTATGACATATTTTAATATATTACCCTTTTTTGTAAAATTTCTACATTCAAGTATTTACAATCAGCCTTAAAGTATTGCTAGAGCCATGCTTCGATATTATGATACGGATAACCTAAATGTCACCAGGCTTAACTGAATTTCGTAGAGAAAAAATTTTAGAATGTTCTGTTTTTACAATTTATTATTATTAATTTATTATTATGATCTAATGCCTATTTTTATTGATGTCTTTATTCTTAACACTGAAATGTTAAACTTAATGACAACTGTAATTATCTAAAAATAGTTTGTAATTGACCGAATAAATACATCACATTTACTACCCACTACCCTAAATTGGGAGCATTCATCACACTCAGTTATTGAAGTAGCACTAATTAATTGGTTCTCGATTCGAAAATAAAAAGCAATTGCCACTCTATGCTACCTCAGCAGTTTAGTCGGCCAAAGTGCATATTTTTTTGCCTGTCGACTACTTAAAAATGATATACAATAAATGTTCATATTTACCGAAAAGCGTGTTTGATTAAATCTTTATATATTTCTTATGTTACAATTATCTTCGTAATGATACTTAACAACTTGGGAACTAATTCTCATAATAACTCTAAAAACAACCTGAAATAAACTTCCCTTAAAAGCGCTAGAAAGTTTAGTTAAAAGATAATCTACCCTTAATCGAGTTTAACCTTATATGAAAAGTTTTAAGCACTCATCAGTCTCTAGTTAAAATATTTATTTTAAAATCAGATACACGAATATTCGCTGTTGAAAAAATTAGCATCTTTATTGGATCTAGGATTATGGAAATAGTGTCTTGTTTAACTATTTAAAAAATCAAAAAAAAATTAAAATATAAGCAGTGAAATAAAATATGTCGGTATTAGAGCCTTGACATTGGCAATCTGTAACATGGCGCATTTGTGCAGTATATAATAATAATGATAATATAATAACACAACATGAAATTACAACCCCCTTTATCCCTGAAGAGTCTGGAACGACCTTGTGTGGGAGATGGCTACACATTTAGAGACAATGGACACACCCAATATCCGAGTATACTACGATTAATCTCTCTCACAGAAAAATCCCAGTTCCTCGACCGTGAATCGAACCCGGGACCCCGAAGTCTCGAGGCAAGTACGTTACCTCTAGACCACGGAGCTACAACAACATAATATATTATATTATGTTGTTCTTTAAGTTTTTGTGGTTGTTAAACGATATGTTTTAAGTTAGCTTGTCCTGACATACAATCTCCACCGCAACCTATTTTAACACGTGTTGCACATTTCGAACCATACACACGTTTAGGGACATGGCTAGCAGCAGGTGGATACTTCCATGATTATTTTGAACCAGTAAAGGATTTTATTCAACAGTTAAATCCTAGTGAATCAAAAGTCATTTGCGAGTCCCAAAACTATTTAAAAATGCTAAAATAGAAGCTGCAATATATGTGAATCACAACAATTATACATTGGTATTGGGCAGTATTCAACTATTAGAAAATTACTAATAGGGTATAATAAAAATTAAAATATCAAAGTTTTCCAACAGAGATGGTAAAATTAATTTACAAATAATAATAAATACTAAAAATAATACCTAACCCAAGTCACACATTTAATAGTCCCACCATCAGTGAAAAAAGGTTTCCGCAACTAACGACCGTTACGTAATGAGTACGATCCGTCTACCAAGCATTCACCAAAATGGGGAATAGTTATTACGGAGCAATTACTATTCTGGAACCTTCGCTGTTAGGTGTTGACAACTAGGTTATTACGTAAACGGAACATAACCAAGTAGTAGAAATGACTAACAGCTCTTTAGTTCGAGTAGCAAAATACAATGTATTCCAATCGGACTTACTGATTGTGAGTTTGAAGTAAATATGTTCAAGTTAAATCGATTGAATGAAATATATGTAGGTAATACACCATGATTCATTCGCTCTAAGTGTGGAAATTAAAACGACTACTCGTTTTCTGTAAAATATTACCATGACACTCCGATAAAAAGACGCTCTCTCTAGAAAATTGTTTTTCAGAAAAAAAATTGTTCAAAAATTTTGTGTGCAATCGAAAATGCAAAATTTTTGCTGAAGGAAATTTTTTTTGTTTTATGTATTCTGAAGTAATAATCTATTTATAAAACATATTTGAAATGACCGTATTTAATAAAAAAATAATTTTCAGAATTATATTTTTTCATCTTTCAATAAAAGAAAAATGGAGAATTTAGTTCGAGTAACTTACAGCATTTGTCACTTAATAAGGGTGACAAAAACAAAATTATTTCCCTTCAAAGTTATATTTACTATAAAGTAGCAGATGCGGTTAACGTTATAGTTGTTACTACTTGGAAAATGGTGACGGAAACTACAGCAATTTCACTATTTAGTTATGTTTATCAGAAAGTAGCTAATGCGACAATTACTTCATTTTTTGTAGCTTTTAAGTTCCCATGTACTTTACGATCCTAGCTTTTAAGTTGGTAGAGCTGGCTGATCCGATCTATACTCCATTCATTTCATATGAGCACATAAAATTGTTTACCTGGGCTCGCAAAGCAACCCTTTGTCGACCTTCAGTTGTGCATAGTTCTTTGCGCGCGGTGTATTATATAAATACACAAAATGTATTTATATAATACCGCACGCCTATGCTACAATTTTTTATGTGCTTATATGAAATGAATGGTGTATGTTCTAAAAATAGCCTGATCTGGACAGGTTATTGCTCTTAAATGAAACACACTGATATCTTCTAATAGACTGTAATTTGGTTTGTTATTTTAATTATTACATTCGCTTGTATACATGTCCTCTCTCACAATGTTGAGTGAAACTTTTCGTTTTAAAATATTACAATGAAATCAACTTAGTTTCACGTCAACTAAACAATTAACGTCAAAATGACATAACAATTTTTCAAACGTTATTTAAGGTTTAGACGAATGAAATATAGGTAGAAGATACTTTTATTATTTGGGATCAGATGGAACAGATGGAAGTGTTATTATTGGTCAAATTCAAACAAATGATTAACTTGGGATTTACCTTGAATACCAACAAAATTCAACGTGGCGAAAATCTCGATTGGCCAAAGTTGACAATTTTATCCATATCTTCTGTCATCTCATCACTTTCACATATCAGTAAATTTTCGTAACTTCCCTAAGTTATTCATTTGTCTGAATTTCTTGATTTTGTTCAGTGGGTGAAATTTTAATTAATAGCAATTAACGGTAAATCACAAACAACCACAATCAATTATATTCATTATTTCAACATTTGTTGGTTTTTCACTGCAATGTCCGATTTTCCCGAGAAATTTCCTAACCTGGTTATTTATCTGTGTCAACGAAAAGGGTATGTTCCGCATCAATCAAATAATTTGTTAAATTGTTTACTTCATTTAACTGTAACATAATTTTTCTATAAAAGGTCGATGAATGCCGAAAAATCTTTATTGTTATTTTACTGCCCTTCGACTCCATGTTCGATTAGTTCCAAGTAAGAAAGTGTTGAATTAATAGATAATATCACATTATAGTAGGTTTTCAAGGTAGACGAAACTTTGTAGTCATTTTTAAATAATGAGGAGCAGTCATGATCACTCTAAAGTATTTTCGTTCGTAGAAATAACGTTCTTTTTACGCAGGATTCACTTATAAGTTGCATAACGTTAAAGTTGAAGAAAATTTCCCGACAACGTTACAGGAACTTTAAATAGAACCCTTTCAGTTACCATTAATTTGAAGTAATTCTCTGGTAACGCTGTGCAGTCGGCATTAATACCAATTTTACCTTAAAGTTGAAAATGCTTTAAAGTAATGCAGAGTAGTATCCGCGGCGTAGCACATACTGCAGCAATTACTTGAAAGTGTGATAACTATACAGTATCTGAATTCAGTAGAATTTATTTAAGATTTACTACACGGGCATACCACAAGGTGAATTTTACACTAAAGTTGCAAATTTAGTGATAATGCCTACTACATTAAATTTCCGATGCCAGTCACTTTGATGCTACTTGGGAAATAAGGTGCAAAGTTGTAAACGTCTCACTCCATTTAATTGGAGATAGGTAGTCGTGGCGTGTACCTACTTTGCACTGAAGAAGGCAAAAACCAGAAACCGGACTGCGAATGGCATACGCTGGTGCCTCAAGAAGATTTAGGTATTATTTTTTAGTATTTAATGCTATCTGTAAATATTAGAAAATTATTCATTGTGATTAGAATAGTCCTTACATATAATTCATAACGTACAAAATAAATTACAAACTCCAAAAGATGGCCCTAGTATGCGAGTGAGTAAGCGGTATAATAATGGTAATGGTAATGGTGGGGGAGGCTGACGCCTGGCAAGTAGGCCACAGACGGGCCCTTTTTACCAACCCCCAGCTGCCCCTGAGCCATGTGCTTCTCTTGCTCCCTCATCGAATCTTTCCGACCTTCTGATGAAGGTCAAGATGTCACTCATTGCGAGGAAGCTCATCTCCTCTCTTAGAAGCTCCTCAGAACCGAAGATACTGTGTCTCAGGCGCCCAAACGCTTCACATTAGTCCCAGGAAGTGCTAAGATGTCTCTTCATCACTCCTGCATCTTGGGCATGTAGGGTCTTCCTCAATCACTATCAATGATAGATCCCTCCTAAGTTTGCAGTAGCCTGTCAGAACACCGATTAAGAGATTCAGAGTTTTCCGACTCAATTTTTTCGGCCCCGTCAGCGGTATAATAACATTTTACATAAAAATGTGGGGTGTGAAATGTTATGTAATATTATTCAGTATCTTAATGAGGAATATCCTACAAGTGATTTGCAAAGTTTTAAGTTTACAAATATTACGTCGATAAATGTCGATAGATATTTTTCGCTTTACACACATATATTTACCCCGTAAAGTAGATTTTTTTTCAGTAGAAACATAGAATCTGTGTTACTCATGCAAATGTTCGTTGATGCGCAATCTTAGCTATTGTCATTGATTGTTAACACATAGATGGTACGCAATGTTACTTATTTCATTATCTGCCATAATTATCAGACATGTAGGTATCCACATGGGACGCTACTGAGAGCCGTCTGATATGCCACAGTCTAGACTCATTATTAGAGTTGGCAAATCGGTCCGCAATTCATGAGCGGTGCCAGATAGAGAAATACCCAAATACGTAAGCGAGACTTTGTTTACTATTTTAGCAAAAGACTAACATTTGATTTTAGTCTATTGTTATACAACGGAGTGTGTACAATATAATTCATTCCTCTCCGTTGTATTGTTGATAATTTTATTTATTGGATTTTATTGTTGATAATTTTATTTATGCATTTTTATGGATATTAATATATAATAAAATATGTCAGACCTGCCCAAGGGCATACGCTGACAAAGTGAATAAATTTATTAGTGAATTCCCAATTTTCCACCTTTTATCATTCTGCATGGAGGCATTTTCCTGCACAGAACCAAACAATGCATTATAATTCATCAAACATAAAAACTTTTTAATAATTAATAAGTCAGTTTAGAGAGCACATGTGGGTGATTGTATGTACACGGGAAAAATTCCAAAAAACCTGCTCAAAATAATATTTCCATTTTGAAAATAAATATTGACTTTACGTTCGCGGTGGGGTTTGGGTGTATACGCATTGTAAGGCGTGAATTCTTAGATTTATTCTACAATGGTGCTATAATGATTTGTAAGGTGTGCGAGACAGACCTGATGTGCTGGGACAAACGTGATTGTAAATGTCACGTAAATTCTGTGCAACATAAAAATTATAGCGTGCCTTCAACAACACAGTTTATGTTCGATTTACTCTTAAAGCTGATTGCCTGTGATTTTCCTATAAACAACCATTTCAGGAGTTCTGGAATAAATACAATCGCAGGGTGACTTTACCAAGTCGCACAACGTTGCGTAAATATGTACCAACTGTAAGAGAAGACAATGTAAATAAGATCAAATGTGTACTAAAAAATACACGGCTGTGGTTATGTGAAGACGAGACGACAGATTGTAGAAAAAAAAATCTATTTTAAATGTTTATAGTACGTATACTGGACCCTCTTAATCCGACATTTCTACTGTTACTAGATAGCAAAATACTAATTGAGTGTACTGGCCAAACAATTACGCGGGTGGTGCCGGAGACATAGAAAAGACAACTGTTGATGATTGTGACCGATGGTGCCGCGACAATGCGTTTCGTAAGCCATTCTCTTCAAGAACACGGTTGTAGGTTGGTACATGTTACACGTAAAGTGCATGCTTTATACCTTGTGGCAGAAACTATTCGACAAGGTTTTCCAGAAGTAGATCCATTAATAGTAAGTACAAAAAAAAGTCTTTCTTAAACATCTTCGAGCAGTTCATATCTAGTGTCTTGGTATTCCCGACCCACCACCGCCGATTCTTACACTTTGGGGAACATGGTTGAAGACAGCTTTTTATTATGCTGACTATTTACAACAACTAAAAACTGTGATACTACTATTCAATCCAGACTAGGCTGCAGTTATTAAGGAAAGCTAGACAGAAATCGAAAATGTTTCTGTTGAAACAGTTTTAAAAACTCTTCACAAGAACTATAAAGGATTACATAACGCCGTACAAAACTTACAAAATAATGCGTTGTCGTTAGCGGAGTCGACTGATACACTCTATAGATGCTGCAAAAAATGAGCCCGTTGGAGAAAAGTTCGCACATGTGTTAAAGCAAGACACCATTTTTACCAGATTGACAAATTTGTGATGGTACTGATGGTGCATCTGCAGATCCGTTAAGTGAGTTCAAAGACTATTTTAAGTATGCTTGTATTTCATCAATAGATGTCGAACAGTCGTTCTCAAAATATAAGCATATTTTTTCACACATTGAACATTACTCTCGGAGACAACCATAGAAACATACATGACGTTGCAAAGTTTTTACAGATATTTTCCAGTTTCTGATAACCAAGCTAGTTAAGAAGGTAAGTTGTGCATACATTGGTATAAATTGTGATAGTTTATTGCTTTTATTACTAGTTAATTTCTTTTATTACACTTATTATGATGCGTACGCCTAAGTCCTGCGACGCATTTTTACCAGCTCTACTCATTATGGATAACTTTAAAAATATGGAAGTTCATTTTGATCTAATCTCTATTCTCTTAAACTTTGCAGCGTTAACCAGGATAGATGCGCGTTGATGATTGGTGCAGACTGGCACAGCACATACAGATGTACACAAGTGCAAAGTTCCTATAGCGTTCCTAATTTTCATTGTTTATTTTATTTCATAAGCATCGGTCGTAGTTGTTCATTTGGCTCACTAAGTCCAATCCAACACTGCAAAGTTTAAGTGAATAGGGTATAATGTTTTTAAAATTTATTAACAAATATCTCCTGTATCGATTTTATGCTATAGTAGTCCGTATATACGTTGTGGAAAATTTTCAATATCATTATATATTAAAAAGGATCGTTGACTTTAAACTTTAAATATCTTTCTGCATGTCAAGAATATAATTAATGAGCTTTATTTGTATGGCTTATATGTTGAGTTATACAAACATTATGTTCCATTTTCCTATTTGCCGTTTCCATATGCAACTACCTAATTATTTTCTGTTTTCTTTAGTACATGTATTCGGTTATAGTTGACAAAAGATTATATGATTGATTAATATCAAGACCGCACAATATTCTTCCATTTCGTCGTTACTTTGATTATTTGTTAAAATTATAAATCTACTCCCATATGTGGATAATAGTGAAAATACATGTTTAAATATAAATGGTTAATTTTCTTATCTAACCTTTAAATGTATACTTTAAGTATTCATCCATCCGAGATTCCTATAACAAACTATTAAAATATGTTTTGCTGATATTAATATCAAAAAATATTACTATATTATTAAGACAGTTAACGTATATTATTAAGACAGTTAATTCTATTCATTGAATTAATAAAAACAAATTATACTTTGATAAATTGTTTTTTTATTTTCTTAGAGCAATACACAGTACATGACTTACTTCGATGTGTGTAACTGACTCGTGACAGATAGCAATTTGAATCTTGGATACTATCTTGTTTAGTTCCTTATTTATATTTACAAGATTTATGAGTAAAAATTTGTATATGTATTGGGTTGCTGGCTTACTATCTGTTGAGCTTATGATCAACAAATATTTACTTGTTCTCTTCAATTATATCACATTTCCAAAATTACAAAACTTTTCGAAACAATTATTATTAAAGTAAGATTAAATAGTTTTGCTTGAAAAATATAATATTAATCTAATATGCAATTTGCAACTTGATATAGGATTTTTTTTTTTACAACAAAGTGTGCGAGTCTGGATTTTCTACAATATACTAAAAATAAGATGTTCTTTTCAGCAGTGCTATCAAGTTTTTTTTAAGCTCATAGGAGACTCGCAATATACAGATATATGCAAGGATAGATTCGAGGATGTTGTTACGTGCTTGCTGTCCCCACAAACACCTTAAACCGTGGATTCGTTGAATGAAAGTCCTGGTAACACTTACTTGTTACTTTATTAACTAATTAATAATTAACAATAATGACTTAGTGAATGAGTTAACTATAATCACAATGAAACACTTTGGGACAGTTGTATCGACGTGGTTCAGTGAGAGTTCAACTGAATTTCGTTTAAAATCCAATGTTACGATTGTTATAACAATTGTAATTTTGGATATCAAATCGAAGTTTAATTGAACCTTGGCTCAACTACGTCGTAACAACTGACCCTTAGAGTCAGTTGTACAAATGTGGTTCAGCCAAAGCTCAGTTGAACTTAGTTTGAAATCCAAGGATACCATTGTTGGAACAATCGTAACCTTGGATTTAAAACCAAGTTCAACTGAGCTTTGGCTGAACTACGTTGGTATAACTAACCGTTAGAAATCACTATTTTAGTCTGTAACTTATTTCTTCTTTACTCGCACTATTCCAAATCAATACTGAGCTCCTCAATCCATTTTGTGCTTTATCTATCCATATACGAACTAGAATATTCCTGGCCCTTCTCGAACAATTCTAGATCATTCTGTATAACTTCAGAACACCTTGGTTATTTCACTCAAGTTTTAATACCGGTAATGACATATCTGAGCACATTTTGGAACTATTACAGTCGGTACGACTAACAATATATTTTTTGACAAACTAAGCAGAACTGTAAAATTAAATTCAAAAGTAGGTGACCAAATATGAGATTTATTTATACTGACAGTAGATCATAATCTGTCATATGTTTTACGTTTCAAAGCATACCTATTTTTTTTCACAGCATAAAATGGTACTTAATAAAAATATGCATGCATACATTTTACCGATTTTCTTAATCCAAAAAAACCCAAGAGGCAATTTTTGTTTAGATGAAAGTGACAATTTTTAAAAAGCTTTAAACAAAAATAGCAAGAACAGTGGCGTCTCATATTTTTGTACAGGGTTATCCAACGAAAATATTTTGTTTGTTTTTCGAGTTAGAAAAGTTGTAGTGAATCAAATGCGCTCATTTAGAATCTCTGCAAAGAGTGTATAGGAGGTCCCATAAAAGCGGGACAAACCAAATTAACATTTTTTTAAATGGAACACCCTATATTTTTTACATTTTTTGAAATCTGTGATTTTTTGTAATTTCAGATATATAGATAGGTTGTATCTTATCTTTTAATGTTTTTTATTTATTGCAGATTTAATATGCAGTACATACTTACCCCAAGTTTCAACACAACACTGTCAAACAGTTTTTAGATTTTTAGGGAAAATGGCATATTTTGTAACTTTTAACACCCTGTATCTCAGTAATGAAGCGTTTCTGGACTCATGTTTATAGGAACTTCTTCTATTAGTTTTGGATTGTCAATCACCAGCTGAGCGTCGCTGCATGTTTTTCTAACACCCTGTATATACATATACAGGCTGTCCGTTTTATGAGGGCCACCCCAAATATCTCGCTTAATATCCATGATGTAAGAAAAATGTTTGAGTAAAATTTATTCCATTTTTTATTAGCTATATAACGGTAGAAACAAATTGTAAATCTGTAGCCTATTTTGTAAGACATGATCAAAAAACGTAAAAAATTTAAATTGTTCAAACGCTTATATCTTCCCTATTTGAAGAAATATGAAAATAATAAAGTGATGAAGGTTAATGGCCATGTTATAAAGAACACAGCTCTTCAATTGTTTTCAAATCTTATTGTTTTTGATGTACGCTCATGATTTACGAAAAAATTTGCAGTTACATTTTCATTCACTTATTTATTTTGTGATATGGAAAAAATTCGGGATAAAAGTTTGTTCTGATTGTAAAGGCAACAGGACTGCTTTGATCAAGTATTCCAATATATTATCGTTTTTTATGTGCACTGTTTGGTTAATATTTTTATGAGTCACCAAGAGCAATAAGATTTGGAAATATTTTTTGGTTTTACCTTTGGGGCTTATTACCACATAAATAATTCTTGGTTATCTAAAAAAACATAGTTAGTTACCCAGTATGTCAGTGGAAAAATAAACCTCTGTTTGTGACTTTTACGTCAAAAAATCAGTCAGAGGGTGTTTTTTGACAACTAATATGAGACAAAAAAAATAGTAATATGTTTCCCTAACGTTTCCAAAACGAACATGTTTCCTTTTTCAAAATTCATGGATTATTATTTTTTTGTAGAATATGTCAAGCATGAAACTTGACACATATTATTTGTTTATATAATATCCATAGATACTTATTTAGAACTGTTGATACTTAAAAATTATACAATATTAATTTTGTTTTATTCTTCATTTAACATTGGTAACCATGTTGTACCAAAATATACAGAGCAATGCATTAACATTTTTCTGTATTCAATAATATTGACATATTTTACAAAAAGGAAAAATCCGTAAACTTTGAAAAAGGAAACAGATTCGTTTCCGAAATGTCAAGGAAACAAATCATTATTTTTTTGTCTCATATTAGTTGTCAAAAAACACTCTCTGACTGATCTTTTGACGTAAAAATCACAAGCGCAGAGGTTTATCTTTCCAGTAGCATACTGGGTAACTAACTGTGTTTTTTAGATAACCAACAATTTTTAATGTGATAGTAAGCACAAAAGAATAAAAAGAAAAATTTAGAGAATGCCACAAATAACGTTCAGACAATATTGGAAGCAATTATTGTACCACACAGTTTTGTTCTCTATATTATTGCCATTAACTTTCATCTTTTTATTTATTTTTTTCATATCTTCCCTAATAAGAAAGATATAAATGTTTGTATTTCTATTTTTTTTGTTTTTTGATATTTCACAAAGTGGGCCACGGTTTTGAAATTTGTTTTGACTCTGGGATGGCCATCATAAAATAAAAGTATATACATATATGGGTTGTCTAACGTGGCATTTTTTTTATCTAAAACATGTTAATTTAACAGCATTATGGTAATTTTAAATTATTTTGCGTTTGAACCATACATTCCAATTAACGGAACAGAAAATTTGTTAAAGTTTGTTTTATGACTTTACAAGTCTCATAAAAATGTCCACGACCTCAGATAATTGTAAAATAAAAACCTAAGAGCATAAGGGCTATTCTGTGTAATTACTTCAGGCCATTAAATTTTAAGTGGAAACTTAAAGTTGCAGTTACTTTTAGATGTTAATATTGTGACTTGCTAAGTAGATTATCAATTTTCTTATTAGTGGGATTAGGTCATTAAAAATGAAAAAAAACTTTTATCAATCCACTTGTTTATTAATATCCTCAAGAATCTAAGAGATAATTTACAGTTAGTTGGACAAACAACTTGAAATTTATTACTATACTACACTTACTAATTGGAATCTAGAAGCGAATTTTATTTATTTCATGTTATGCAGGGTGAGTTAGTTTCAACCTATAAGTTTTAGGTATCGACTATTTTCGAAATTTTAAATATAAATAACAAAATTCCTATTTCATTTTCTAAGAACCCCGTGCGGTCAGCCGGTCAAGTAGAGCGACCAGGTGGCGAAGGCCAACGGTTTGTATAGTTATATGTACCACTGCGCACTGGTCATGATGCTCAGCAAGTCGCTACGGCCAACGAGAATCATTGCCTAGCTATTGAAAAAAATGTTTTGTTGTGTTTCGCTACACAATATTCTTTATAGCAATTATATCTCATAGTACCTACTATTCTCAATCTTCCGTTTTTTTTTTGCCTCATTAATATAATCGCTTAATAGCGAATTTTTTTCATTTCAAAATTGTCTGTTGTCAAAAAGTGTTTAGAGACACTAACTAAAAGAGATTTCCTTCATTCTGTTTTGTTGGAAGACGGTTCCTCGCTCCTGCGGCGTAACCATATTTAAAACGCCCAGTCATAACGAACTTGATCTAAACTTTTTTCCAATTCATTAATAAATAACACAAGACATTTTAATTTTTAGATTTTATTTTATGTTCAGGGGTAATTTTAGATTGTATACAGACATTGTTTTTTTTATATGGACGTGCCACCATAATTATGTCTTGTAGACCTTGGTAAAAATATACAAATATTTACTTTTTAAATGTCGTACAAGGAAAATAATACTTACTGTCGCAATTTGACCCCTCTCATTTCTGCACTTATAAAACCATGGTTTGATTTAAAATAGTCCATCACCATTGTTATATCTACCTCTGGTAGATTCGAAAAATCTAGTTATACGAAAATACTATGATTAATGCCTACAAATCGTAAACGAACTCAAATTAGACTAAATAAAAAGCTTGTCTGCCATATACGGAGGTAGGCAATTAATTTTTCCTCTGCAGGTTATAGCAGCCAAGTGACATCACTCTAGCGAACCTCAGCTGACAGAGCATATTTCCTTTCAAATGCGAATGTTTTTGTTTCTATTGATCCAATTAAGCCAATTAGCATGTTATACTTTATAGAGGAAGAAAAAGTGGAAAAATACTATATCGCTAAATAGCCCTAATTAGCGGGCTTTAAAGAGGCGATGTGCTACCTAACCCTCTTGCCATTTAAAATTTTAAAGGTAGGTCCTACCACCGTTTAAGGGTTGAAGTTGCACGATCGATAATACCTGATAGAAGTGTGTGTTATTCATTATGTCTCTTGTGGTGGTACCACATTCACCAAATTAAATGTGTCATCTAAAATCTTAACTGCCAAATTTGGAGAGTCTCCCATTAGTATTTTTTGAGTTATCGCGGATACACACATACACACACACAGCACGCACGCACGCACGCACCGACAGACATTATTCGGAAAACAGTCAGAATGGATTCAGGAGGGTTCAAAAGGTATGTCAATCAAAATCTCAAAGTCGAAAAAAATCACGATTACTATACTTCCTTACTTAAATTGGTTTGATCATATTGACTATTTAATAAAAAAAAATTCTATTAGTTGCTATGTTCTACGGCAGCTTCGCTCTTATGTTAATTTCGATGTACTTAAATTATATTACTTTGGACATGTGCAATCATTATTAAATATGGCATTTTATGCTGGGGCAATTCTAGTAGAATGAATGATTTGTTCATAATGCAAAAAAAAATCATCAAAATCATGATGTTCAAGCATTCTACCTATTCCTGTAGGGCCTCTTTCCCTCTCTCAATATACTCACGCTACAATCTTTATACATCTTATCGTGTTGTCTGTTTGTTAAATCTAATATTAACAAGTTCACTTTGTTTACAGATCGTAACATAAATTACAGTCTAAGAGATACCAACAACATTCTGTTACCAAAACATAAATTGTCTGTTGTAGCTAATGGTGTAACTATCATGCCCATTAAAATATTCATTCATCTACCCAACTACCTGAAAGAAATATCTTGTTTAAAGTTATTTAAATCAAAATTAAAAAAATTGTTGGTACATCATTCCTTCTACACTTCAGAAGAATTTTTTAGTGCCACCCTGTAACACTGGCATCGACAATTATTTACTTTTTATTTTTCACACAACCATAATATGCTTTTACACTTTTATACTTTGTAGTTTGTTTTTATATGACCACAGTTTGTTCTTATACTGCATGTGTTTGTTCATATACATATTTTTTTGTTTATATATAATATATATATATATATATATATATATATATATATTTTTTTTTTTTTTTTTTTTTTTCCTTTTTTTTTTTACATTTATATTATAAAATTTTTTTTATTTTTTTAGATTTTTTACTGACTTAGTCAATAACTTTTTTTCTAATAACTTCTTACTAATTTTTGACGTTTTTATATACATGTAATGCATCTCTACTGAAAAATAAAGAGATTATTTATTTATTTATATTAGGTATAAGAAAGTAATAAAATAATTATTGAGTATTACAAAAGCACTCTTTCAAACCTAACATGATAGTAATAATAAATACCTATAGATTTTTATATTTTATACTGTCATTCTTTTCTGAATATACTACTATAAAAGTTTTAGGCATGTAATGAATCAAAAATAACACTTCCAATACATTTTGTCATAAAAACTATTAAAACAACTACTCAGTGTAGGAGCAAGAACTACATTGAATAAAATAACAGTGTTCTTAGTTCTGGAAGCAAAAAAAAATTGAGATTTAAAAAAATATTAACTCACCAAAAAGGAAAATTTTCATAGTCAAGAAATAATTTCCTCCAGTTACAATACAAAAAAGCGAAAACCCCTAGTCCAATATATACCTACTTTCATTCTTCTGAACTTGTCAGGGGGGATAGTCCGCATATAAATCATTTATAAAAATATTTAAATTAGATAATTCAAAATATGAATATTTGTCATATTTTGACATTTTAAACTGAAAGACAATATCTAGATTAATTACTGTAACTTCGGTAATCATAATAACATTCATGGTATCTAAACCTAACCTAATTAAGCTCATTTTTTTCATAAATTTCAAAAAATCTAACATTATTAAGATATAATCAACTCTATAAATAAAACTATAAACGTAGCGTATATTTGCACTGTCAATGAATCAAATTATTGTACTACTCAGTTATCCTAGCTTGTCCCTTGAGCTTGGATGTGCAATAGTCTAAACCCCGCCCGCTCACAATAAAGCGGTTTGTTCGTCTCTGTCCCACACTAACAATATTTCTACTCTCTCTGCGCGGCCAAGTGCTAAGCTAGGATCGTTAAGTAGTACTAATGCAGAAGCAGTAACTACAGCAAACTACCGCTAAATGATTGACCAAAGTAATTGCTAAAGAAATTACTTAAGCAGGACTCCTTTACGGGTTGATACAGCCAGCCATAGACCAGTTTCTAGGTTATTACCTCTCCTCAGTATGACATAGGCAAAACACCTACAAACCAATCAAGTCGATCTCTAGATAATTGAATCACTGCTTCTGCATTTGTACAATGATGCAATTCATTGACAGTGCAAATATACGCTACGCTTGTAGTTTTATTTATGGAGTGTTAAGGACATTGTAAGAGGAATTTTTACTATTTTCCATCAATTTCATTTTTATTAATACTTTCGCTTCATATAGCCGCCAAGTCCGGGATACACAAAGTGATTACAATAATCTGTAACCAGAGGGAGACAGACTTAAAAATTTCAAGTTGCTCTGTTGTATTGATCTAATGTCCGTTATCTTTTCAACAGATGGATGGATTTTTATGATTTTATTGCTTTGTAAAGTAATTCTTCAGGAACATTAACATGCTATTCATTTTGAATTATTTTAAATTTTACCTAATTACATGGGGATGGGTTATAGCAATGCATGTTTTTTCTATGAGATTCAAAACACTATGTAGAGTGCGTGCACTAATGATTTAGTCTTTCTTAGTGTTTTAATTATTAATTTATTCTCTGATCTGCATATAAATAATTATATATGTTTATAGAAAGCTTTTTATTTGATATTAAAAAAATGATAATACATGACAAAATACCTCATTTTCTTTAATGTAATCCCATTTCCTTTGATATGTTCTTTTGCATTCAAATAAATAAAAATCCAAATGCTTCTATTAAAAGGAAAAAGCATTACAAAGAAGGTGTTATGCATGTTAAGCGAAAAAGTATGTATTATATAGAAAAGTTGTTCAGAGAAAATATAACCTGAGGTCATAAAAATTTCGACCTTTCTAATTTTAATGGCCAAAAATTAATAGAAATACAACAGTTTATCACAATAAAATTAGGAGACTAACAAGAGATTCAGCCCGTTCACATGATGATTTATATTAATATAATTAATTATCAGGGAAATGCCTATGGTGCAGGCCAGCGCTATTGTACCGCAAACAGGGTTGTCGTGATTGTTGTGTAAGACTGAAGGAGAGGAATTAATTATGAAAGTATTAATTCTTTAGATGTTACATATTTTTGTTTGCTGTCGTAATAATTGTTGAAATACCTATTCATTAATTTAGGCAAAAAATCTTCCATCCACTTAACATTTATTCGAAAATAAAAAAATAGATACCTTCTTAATCACGCTAATATACAGAATGTTTTGAAAAGATTGGGACACCGCTTAGCTGTAGGTATTTTATGTCCAGCCAAATCGATTCAACGTAAAAAGTAGGAGTCTAACTTTTTTCGTTCTCACAATACAAAGTGTTAAAGTCATAATTTTTTATTTATTTTTTGTCTCTATTTCAGGGACTATTACACGTATCGATTTCAAGTTAGGTAAGGATCAGTGGCGACTGGTGGATTTAGGTTATGCCATATCTTAGTATTGGAGTATAGAACCCAAGCAATATTTTAAGGCAGGATTACCAGTACTGAATGAAGAAGTTTTGGAGAAAAAAAAATTGAGAAAAAGTTACAAAAATGCGCTGCTGACCCAGATTACTTCTAGACCATTAGTAAAATATTTGCAAACTACTTTTTTTCGTAATCAGAAATAAAATTTATCACCCCGTTTTTTTTTGTTTTCGAAAATTTTGAAATTAAAAAGATTTTCTATAAAATTGTGACATTTTGAAATTTACACAATGAAAGAACTTAAATTTCAAAATGTCATAACTTCACAAAAAATAAAAATTTTCGAAAACCAAAAAAAAAACAGGGTGATAAATTTTCCTTCTGATTACGAAAAGAAATATTTTACTAATGGTATAGAAGTAATCTGGGTCGGCAGCTCATTTTTGTAACTTTCTTTCTCATTTTTTTTTCAATTCTTTTGCTACAAAACTTTTTTCAGTACTTAATAGTCGCCTTAAAATATTGTTAGGATTCCATGTTTCAATATTGAGATATGGTATAACCTAAATCCACCAGCCACCACTAGTAAGGATATGTTTTTGAGGTCCATGATTACAATGGTGATATTGCCCACATGACAATTTATAGAGGGAACTAGTACAGTATTTTTCTCTGACACCATAACTTTTTTGATATTAAGTTTTATAGACATTGTATTCCATTACGTTTAAGGAGCAATTTAATTCTTCACAAGAAAGGTATACTTGTTAAAATACAGTACATTGCACAATTTTCAAGAAATACACGATTTACAACAAAAATCGAGGAAGCTGAAAATACCATTAAAATGCAAGGCGGAATACCATTCCGTTTATGACAACATTTCATTAAACAGGGTCAAATGGAAGTCACATTGAAAAGTTGAGATTATGAATTATAACAGAACAGTTTTTCGTTATTTTTATTACTACTAATAGAATAAAAGTTTTAGTTGTTTATTTTATTTTACTCAATACAGCTACTCGTAAATACAAATATTTCAAAAAATCGTACGTGACGTACACCTACTAGACAAAAAAAGCAGCTTTTAGGTACAATTGCCGAACTGGTGCGTAGATCAGCTGTGACTCGCGTAGTTCTCGAAAATAGTTCGTTGCATCACTTTTCAATATCTTTTTTTGTAGAGAATTAAATAGCGCTTTAAACATAATGAGAGAAATTATCCAAAACCTAACCTAAATACCTAAAATATGACCAAACAGTATACATTGATACTGTATGTTCAAATTGTGCCCCTTATGCACGAATACAACAATAGGAAACTTGCCTATAATTTTAAAAATAAAAATAATACTAAAAAACATAGTGTAACGTTGTAATAAAACGTGTACTTCACAAAAAAATAAGATTTCTAATTCCACGCGATCAGTATGAAGGATCTAAACAGCGATAAAATTGAAGTGGCCCGAAACGAGCTACTATTGACTGTGACGTCACACCATACAATATTCGGTAGTCGTCGCGCCGGGAAGCAACACAATCAGATGGTTACCAATTCCAATTCCAATTTAAAATCTTTATTCACAATTAAGTACATTATTTACAACTTGTATGGAGTACAGAGTAAGATTTATATTAATATATACATATATACAGAAAAAAGAAAACTAAAAATCAATTCATTCATAAAATACTTAAAAATAATAATACAAACAAATTAACAAAGTATGACATTCTATATAAACCTATGTACAATATGGTGTTATTAGACTGTGGTTGATTTGTTAGTGACTGTTCTGATATAAATATATAATTGTGTTTTATAGTACCACTTATTGTAGTTGTACAGATATTTTAAAATGACTGATCAAGGTTTTTCAAAGGGCCAATCTGATAATTTGCCTAAAGTGGATATGTTTATGGTGGCATCTTTTATACAAAATAGTGAACGTTTTTCCCTTGGAGAGGTCCGCGGGGTCAAGGCAGAGAAGTATGTATTTTTTTAGCTTTTAGTAATAATTTATAAACATAAAATAGTTATGACTTGATCACGGAATAAAAAGAAATAACTACAAAATGCTTAGTCGCAACTAAACATTTTTAGCAGACTTAGTCTTATGTTTGAAAGAATTTAAGGTAATTCTTTACAACAGCCACTTCTATATTTTTCGTGTTTTTTTGTACACACGCGTAAAGTGTCTCTATAGAAGACATTTGCTGCAAAAGAAATGTTGCGCAAATGTATAATTACCTATCGTAGGTATTTTCGTACTATGTTTTGGGGCAAGGGAAATAAGTGATTGTGTCGTGTTATCATTCACATAATAGATAAATGTAAGATTTGAATAGAATAAATTAAAGGGCAAGGGAAAGGTATTTGCAATATACTATATATACCTACTAGAGGTAAACATTTTACTCTTCGCAGATAGTAGTGTTATTGAACTTTTATATAATTGTTGCACATTCTGTAGGACACTCTTCGCAGTTTTTTGAAAAGAATCTTGTGTTTGTCTTATAAACTTCATTCTTACAATACCTAATGTATTGACTACATATTTAATTTTCTCTCCCGATGGTGCCGACTGTATTGGCGAAACGCGTGGCAGTATATTTTATAGTATAAACTAAGATTCATTCTTACAATACCTAATATATTGATCACATATTTAATTTTCAATTTTTTTTCATCTCCCGATGATGCCAACTGCGTAGGCGAAATTGGTGGTAGTATATTTTACAGCATTTTGGTGTCCATAGAAAATTACTTCAATTTTAGTAGCACATTGAAAATTGCAACCCTCTGTAGATTCATATTTTTAAATAAAATGTCCTATAACTTTTTTATTTACTATTTAATTTTTTTCAAAAACAATGGATTTCTTCCTCTAGCTAACTCTAACTTATAGCCCAAATTTCAATTCGATCGGACTTTTCTTTCTTTAGTTATCGTGCTTACAAGAAACGTGACGGACGGACAGACGGACGGACATATGAACCGATGGACATTTTGAAAGTTGTTCAGAATTCGATGACGAACGAAACGATTTTTTCTCTGCGAGCGATATTAACGATTTTAGAAATGTCCCGATCAAATGCAATATACTCTTCGTAATCGTATTTGCGAAGAGTATAATAATAAACAACTGTTTACTTTCGCACCAGGAAATTACCTTAACTTAGTATCACTAAATTACATTCTATCTACTAATCGTATTTTCTAACATTGTATACACATTCTTTCTTTAATCCTACCCTAATTAAAATTCAATAATTCGGAATTCGGAATATTTTATTGCCCGCATGCGAAAAACTAGTAGATAGACATACCTATAGTATTTAATAATGTACTTACATTAAAATGATTTTCACACACATGTAGAGACCTACTACTGCTCTGTGAAATGTCTTTTTTCATTTCTTCTACACGCTTTTAGCCATTTTGATCGACGAATCTTATCTTCTGGCAATATTATAAATATTTTATCTGGCACTTTCACTGTAGTATTCTTACACAACGGTACAATGCAATATTTAAAATAAGGAGTTTTTTGTTTCCATTTTAAGTATACACTTAAAATTTATCAAATCAAGCGGTCGAGTGCTGGGATCTCCGTCGTCGCTTGTAAATTGTATGGTGTGATGTCACGACTACTCCCGCGCTTTTTGAACCTGTTTGAAACGGTTCGCTCGCGCGCGAAACTTTAATAATTTATAACAAATTTATTATTGGGAATTAAGGCGTCATATTTTGCATATTTTATTTTTTAGTATTGTAGAACATTTTTATGAAGTAAAAAAAAATGTGCAAGTTCCCTATTGCATCGACGAATAAAGGAACGATATGTTCTTGCTGTTGTTTCATGATCGTTCCTAATTGTATCAGCAGCATTAATTCCCCTCTTGTAACTGTTGTTGCATAGTTATGAGAACACTATAAATTTTTTGTTTCATGTTCCTCGAAACTAATAGTCGAGAGGGGTAAAATCTAGAAATCATGGTGGCCAAGGAATAGGGCATCCACGTACAATTCTTATGTTAGGAAATTGAATATTCAACCAATTAATGGTATTTCTGGCATAATGGGGTGTTGGCTTATCGTGTTGGGACCACATACGAAATAGTTGCGCAAGTGGCAAGTCATCCAGAAGTACTTCAAGATCATTTTGAAGTAGATTTAAGTATTGATTTGTATTAAAGCAGGAATTTAAAAAACAATTGGCAATACATTAATGTTGAAAATTCAATCCCAAACATTTATACTAAAGCGTTGTTGAAAATGTTGTACTCTAGTATTGCGAGGATTATCGAGGGACCACGCGTGCGTGTTGTGTGTTGTATTTATATCGTCTCGTGTAAAAGTCACTTCATTCGACAAGAAGAAAGAAACATATTATCTGTTGGTATTTCGTGGAGACTCCAATTGCAGAATTGCATTTGTCTTTCATTATCTCCATCATTTAGCACTTGAACATACTGAGTGAAATATTGAACGCTCAAGTTGAGATTGTCTGCTAGTGGTGCTACTAATATGTTAATATAAATGAAATTATGTGTACATTTATGTTTAATAATATTATGTGTTAATATTAAATATTCTAAATGAAGTATATTAGCACAGAACAAGCCTTTTTTGACTTAGGTGCTACCCGCATACTAGTGTATATTTTTCAGATACATTATATTTAATAAAGGTGTTTGATTTTGTTTAATAGAGGAATTTATAGAACGCGATTAGCACGAGACGCGATCGCATAATATGCATAATATTGTTTGCGACTACGATGAGCTAAGCTGAGAAAAACCGATATGTGCTGAGACGTGAGTCACAAGTGTGTTTCCTCCTTTACAATATCAGTCTGGTCCTGGTTTCGTTGTATATCACGTACGTTCTGATTTTTTGGGAAAAGAAAAAAATATATATCGCATATTTATGCTTGTGACCTCACTGTTGATGTATAACAGACCACTATAAAAGCGATTAAGGCAGCACTGAATGTAAAGAACAAGAATAACTTGAGGGTCTGATATTACAAATGTGTCAAAATTCAATACCAATAGCCCAACACGAGTTAAAATAAAAATTACATTACTTCTTCAGAAATAAAACATTAATTATCCTGCTTTTGTATCTCTATATTAAATTCTGAGTCACTTGGCTATTCTATCAGTGTGTTTGATGAAACGCTATGAAGCATCCCCTTCCGAGTCAGTTAATGAAGTTGTTGACTTATAATTTGTTTTTATTAAGTATCTTACAGGATCAGAAGTTATTTATTTTGTCAACAAAGTTATTTTCAACGTATCAATAGCTATCTGAATTAAGCTCCACGAAATACAAATTTTCTTAAGAAAATGTAATACTTGATGTTAAAGAAAATTTAAAATGAAATGTAATGACTTTCCGTTAACGAAAAGTATCTACTTAACCATTTTAAATTGGATTTTTATATAGATTAGAATATTCAAAAAACATTAAATTGTGATTATTTAATGCAGTCCAATTTGAGAAAGTGTTTCACAATCTTAATTTTTAACTAAGAAAATTATCATTTTGTTATTTTACAATTATTGTTACGAAATGGCTTCGAGTTTGTAGCTTTTCAAATTTTTAAATTTTGTAGAGAATATTAATTGTTGTCTGTAATAATAAAACCGGAGGAAATCTAAAATATCTGATGTGGCCAGCACGCAACTTTCTTATACCAGTATACCGGGTGGCCACGAGTCAATATACGCCCCCAATATTTTGGTTGATTTTGAATTTATAAATTTGGTTTTTGGTACACATGAATTAGATAATAATGGGCTACTTTTAGACTAACAAGAATGAAAATATCACTTCTGGTTGAACTGGAAGTGACATCAACTTTTTTTCTTAAATGGAATGACTATATGTTTTTGATGGTTTCTTATTAAGCATAAATTTCTAAGTGCAACAGTTTTTTCAAATTTTAAAAATTCCAAAAAATGAGAGATACGAACAATTTTTTTAGTTTTTTCAAAATGGTCGCGTCAGATGAATGCGATGTAAGAAAATTACTAAGTAGGCTATGGAAATTATTAGTAAGGTTGTAGACTTGTCTGTAAAGAAGAAAATAGTTGTTTGAATTACTGATAGGTGCCAGTACTTTTAGGATTTTTTTCAAAAAACGGAATTTAATTTTCATTTTCATTTCCGTAGGGGTCCTATGGAAATTTTTTAATGGAACTGTGCTATTTTTTTTATTAATCAGAAATAATGATTCATAAACTATAATTTTTTTCGCCATTATTCATTTCTTAACGATATCCTTCGTAATAATAAAAGTATTTTTAAAAGGTAAACACCAACAAATCATTTTAATAAGGTACCTATCTACATTTAAATCCAAAATTGCAGATAGCCATGAAAATGACAGACACTCGCAACAATTGAATTATTCTTGACTTACTCACTAATTTTCTGAAGCAAGTGTATTAAATTTGTTATAAACAAGAAAATTAATAAAAAATGGCTAAAAAATATTCAAGAGATGAAAAAGTTGACATGTTGATTATTTATGGAGAGACTCAACGTAATGCAACTAGAGCACAAACTCTGTATGGAGAGAGATATCCAGAAAGAAGACAACCTCGGAGAAACTATTTCGCCCGGTTGGAGCATCAATTTAAAACTGAACCTGATATAGAAATTGAAGAAAGATTTATTGTGGATGAAGAAACGGAAATTAATGTATTAGCTTTAGTGCATGTTGACCCAACCATTTCGGTAAGACAAATTGGACATGAATTACCAGTTTTCAAAGAATCAGCCAGGAAAATTTTAAAGAAACACGGCTATCGTTCTTATAAATATCAATTGCATCAATTTTTGTATTAGAATGATTATCAATGAAGAATAACCTTTTGTAATTGGTTACAGTTACGCCAATTAAGAAATGAGAATTTTATCAAAAACATTTTGTTCACTGATGAATCGAGATTTACAAACCTTGGGTTATTTAATCGAAACAACACTCGATATTGGGCAATTGAAAATCCTCACATTATGAGACAGGGGCGGTTTCAGGAGCGGTTTGGCTTCAATGTTTGGTTAGGCGTACTGGGCGACCATATCATAGGTCCATTAATTTTTGACGGGACTCTAACTGGACCAAGATATCCAGAATTTCTCCAAAATATAACAGTTCAACAGATTAATCAAATTCCCATTACCAATATTGACGAGGTTTACTTCCAACAAGACGGGGCTGGACCACACAATGCTATTATCGTTAGGGATTACTTAAATCAATTGTTTCCATATCGTTGGATTGGGACCCATGGTCCAGTCAGATGGCCTGCAAGTTCGCCTAACTTAACCCCACTCGATTTTTTTATTTGGGCACATTTGAAAAATAGAGTCTACATAACTGCTCCAACCACAAGGCAAGATCTGGAAGAAGGAGTTCGACATGAAATTGCACAAATAACACGTCAACAATTACAGAATGTTAGACGTGCAACAATAAGTCGCGCTACTCTGTGTGTTAATCAAAACGGTGAACAGTTTGAACAATTTTTTAAAATGGTTTATTATAGTTTAGGTTTTAAATAGTTTTGTTATTATATTTATTCATGGTTGTAACGTTTTATTAAAATTATTTCTTGTTTAATTTGTGTTTACCTTTTAAAAATACTTTTATTATTACGAAGGATATCGTTAAGAAATGATTAATGGCGGAAAAATTATAGTTTATGAATCATTATTTCTGATTAATAAAAAAAATAGCACAGTTCCATTAAAAAAATTTTCATAGGACCCATACGGAAATGAAAATGAAAATTTTTGAAAAAACACCTAAAAATACTGGTACCTATCAGTAATTCAAACAACTATTTTCTTCTTTACAGAGAAGTCTACAATCTTACTAATAATTTCCATAGCCTACTTAGTAATTTTCTTACATCGCATTCATCTGACGCGGCCATTTTGAAAAAATTAAAAAATTTTCGTATCTCTTATTTTTTGGAATTTTTAAAAATCTGAAAAAAATTGTTGCACTTAGAAATTTATGCTTAATGAGAAACCATCAAAAAAATATAGTCAATCCATTTAAGAAAAAAAGTTGTTGTCACCTCCGATTCAACTGGAAGTAATATTTTCATTCCTGTTAGTCTAAAAGTAGCCCATTATTGTCTAATTTATGTGTACCAAAAACCAAATTTGTAAATTCAAAAACAACCAAAATATTGGGGGCGTACATTGACTCGTGGCCACCCGGTATGTCATTCTGATCTAAAAAAATTATTCTATTTAATTTTTCACTTATCTCAATTAAATTTTAATAGCGTACCTTGAAATCTTTCATTAAAATTTTTAAATAAGTAATTATCAGCGTCGTTCGATACTGTCAATAATAATTCATATTATATATTTTAATAATTTCTTCTTATTGACATTGACATTTCTGTAACTAAATCAACACTCACTCTTTCACACAGTGCTTTAGCAAGTACTTGACAATATTTTTTGCGATTGTTCAATTCATTTCATAAAAATTTACTTCGTCCTTAAAATAATTGAATAAGTATTTTATTACCTTGTATACTACAAGAGAAGTGTACTTAATGCCTATATTTTTTTCTAAAAAGCTGTAAACACAATTTTAAATATGCGGGTGTCCTAATTTTCTCACTAGTTGGCAATTCAGCACGGCCAGCGTGGCTTTGATTGTTGTTCATTTTTCTGTAGAAGCGAGACGTGAACGTCATGCAGTATGTAGTGGTTGTTTTGTTCTATTTGTGGTTAGAGGAACTTAAATGGGTTTGTTTACCAACTGTGAGATTTTCTGCTGGTTTATTTTCATTCAGGATATTAGGGTTATTATCTGATAACATTTTGCATTCCTTAGAGGGAAATGTATTAATGTCTACTTCATATTTTCAGTTTGAGCTCCGAAATTATGCCTCTAGAATACATTATTAGTATTTTATTGGATACTTAAACCGATTGTCACAGACACAATAAGTAACAAAAGAGAATTTTTTTCCTTCAAGGACAATTCCCTAAGTAATGAATTTTTTTTACAATTACTAATATTACTTACTGCTTCATCATTAGTAATACAATCAAATAAATTGTTGTTCAATGCAATCAAGCCACCCGAAAAATTCGTAAAAATTTAGGCAATTTTTTTCGTTTAAGTGGAAATTTCTTCTTTAATCGGACAATCCATATTATACAGGGTGTAACCGTTTTAAATACAGAAAATTGAAAACAATAGAATTTTGAAAAATAAGTGATTTTTTGTGTTAACTTTTTTCATCAGCATTTAGTTTCTGATATAGAGTGGTTGATATTTTTATTTGATAAATGTTTTTGTTGCAGAACTTTTGCATTATTTGATACATTTATACCACATTTGGTGGCCATTTATGTTAGGTGCAGTCTGAAAAAAAATGCGAAAGATATGTGTTAGAAATATAATCACAGACATCGTAGATATAAGGGACACGGACCCTTTTATATGGATATTTAAAAAAATAAATTATTTCTGAATTTATCCACACATAATATTTTCGATAATGTTGCAGTAAATTGAGTCCTAGTGTTTCGTTGCATAATTCTGTTCTACATTATTTAATAGGTAGCTTTGACTAGATTTGTAATCATTAGAGCGTGGCAAATCTAACTCTGGTCATAGACGTATGTACAGGGTGGACAAATTTCGATGTTCATACAGGGTAATTTGGTAACTCTAAGATATACAAAAAAATGGAAGACACATTCTCAATCCCTTTTTTTGAGAGAAATTAACTGGCGGAAACAAAAATTTGTTATCGTCTTTTGTTTTCGAATTATAAACAAAAGTTGGATTTTTCGACTTTTAGACACAAGTCGATATATTGGTTGTTTGTAAAGTTATGAAAAAACAACTTTTACATTCATAAGTCACTTTTTTCTGTATAATACAGTGGCGTCGAGAAAATTTAAAAAAAAAAAATTTCGAGTTATGGCATAAAGTTGTATTTTTTTAAATAGGAATCATATATCTATGGTTTAGTTAAAAAGGATTTTTTTTCTCTTTCCAACTATATATCATATGTGGGGTGTCTTTTGATATGTAAGTATTTAATAGAGAAAATAATCTTTTAGTAGATTACTTTTGCGTTTCTTTATATTTAATCCAAGTAGGCGTGTGTTATCTATGGCAGTATTTATCCGTTTGTCAGTAAATTCATATTAATAATTTTGTTTCCATCATAATTACACCCCATTTAATCGTAAAAGTGAAAATATCTTACGAAAATTACGAGAAATATGATATGCTAGAATGATTTATTCAGACTAATAACAATTGTGATATTGCATCCGAAATATATTTCAATCGCTATCTAGAAAGAAGACAACCTAATAAAGCTATTTTTAAGAGGTTAAAAGAAAACTTTATTATTTGTGGGTCCTTCAATAAGCCAAGACCAAAAAATTATAACATTGAAGATGCTGAAGAAGCTTCTATAACTGTAATTGGAATGGCAGTTGCAAATCCTTCAATTTCAAGTCATCAAATTAAAGCTGATTCTGGGATTTCAAGACGTCGAGCTTTGGGTATTTTGAAGACACACAAATTCAGGCCTTATACAATAAGGAAACAACATCACCTGCAACCAGCTGATCTTCAGCGATGATTGGAGTTTTGCATATGATATCGTCAAAAAAGTCAACTATATATTTCAATCGCTATCCAGAAAGAAGACAACTTAATAAAGCTATTTTTAAGAGGTTAAAAGAAAATCTTATTAATTGTGGGTCCTTCATCAAGCCAAGACCAAAAATTCAGATATTTATATCTAATTTTATAATACATTACAATTACAAAATAAAAATTCTAATTAAAGTAAATGTTCAAACTGATGTCCGTTATGTTGGATACATAAATTACATCTCTTCATAACACTCTGCACTGCATTATGAATATGAAGATTTGAAATGGAATTCAAACAGTCTATAAAATTTTGTCCGAGTTCATTTATGTCGGTACTGGTTTTCTTGTATAATTTGTCTTTAATGTGGTCCCAAAAGAAAAAATCCAGTGGCGTTAAGTCAAGTGATCGTAGTAGCCACCTCACTGGTCCGTTACTTCCCATCCAGTTATTTCCAAAATTCGTATTTAATAATTCTGAAACGGTCCTAATATTATGAGGTGGTGCACCATCTCGTTGGAAGAACTGATTTCTTGCATCAATTAAGGGTAGATAATCCATAAGATTTCGTAGTACCGTTGGTCATTAAGATTTTCTTGATATATGTGATATGTTAAAACACGATTGCCACGTAGAGCACACCAAACACTAAAACCAAAGCGTTCCTGAGATCGCACGTCAACGGTACAGTGAGTTCATATCAGACCAATAGTGCTCGTTATGCCTGTTGAAAATTCTTGCACTGCTAGTGTAGGTTTAATCTATCCAAACTACATTTCTATAGAAAAATGGATCTTGTTGACTTTTTTGACGATACCATATGAAAAACTCCAATCGTCGCTGAAGGTCAGTTGGTTGCAGGTGATGTTGTTTCCTTATCGTATAAGGACTGAATTTGTGTGTCTTCAAAGTACCCAAAGCTCGACGTCTTGAAATCCCAGAATTAGCTTCAATTTGACGACTTGAAATTGAAGGATTTGCAACTGCCATTCCCATTGCAGTTATAGAAGCTTCTTCAGCATCTTCAATGTTATAATTTTTTGGTCTAGGCTTGATCAAGGACCTACAATTAATACGGCTTTCTTTTAACCTCTTAAAAATAGCTTTATTAGGTTGTTTTTCTTTCTAGATAGCGATTGAAATGTATTTCGGATGCAATATCACATTTGTTATAACTGAATAAATCATTCTAGCATATCATATTTCTCTAATTTTCGTAAGACATCTTCACTTTTACGATTATATGGGGTGTAATTATGACGGAAACAAAATTATTAATATTCAATTTACTGACAAATGGATAAACACTGTCATAGATGACACACGCCTTATTGTATAAGGACTGAATTTGTGTGTCTTCAAAATACCCAAAGCTCGAGGTCTTGAAATCCCAAAATCAGCTTCAATTTGATGACTTGAAATTGAAGGATTTGCAACTGCCATTCCAATTGCAGTTATAGAAGCTTCTTCAGCATCTTCAATGTTATAATTTTTTTGGTCTTGGCTTGATGAAAGACCTACAATTAATAAAGTTTTCTTTTAACCTCTTAAAAAGTAGCTTTATTAGAGATGATATTTTACACAAGTTGTTGGCTGTTAAAGTAGAAATTATTTCTTCAATAAAAAACAGAAAAACTTTATTTACTATTTTTTATTTCTAGAGGACTTCCAGCCAGGTACATGAACAATTTATCCTACGTTTCGTCCGAGTTTTCGGACTTTTCAAGGTTAAAAGCTAAAAATAATGGTTTTACATAAGTCGTAAATTAGATTAGTGACAGAATGCATATCTAAAAAGGTGTTCTCTTACCTCAAAAAAAAAATGATGAAAAACAAAATAAAACTAACCCATACAATGAAATTAAAATAGGAAATTTATATTAGTTAAGCAAACACTTTTTTTAGATATGCATTCTGTCACTAATCTAATTTACGACCTATGTAAAACCATTATTTTTATCTTTTAACCTTGAAAAAGTCCGAAAGCTCGGACGAGACGTAGGATAAGTTGTTCATGTACCTGGCTGGAAGTCCTCTAGAAATAAAAATAGGAAATAAAGTTTTTTTCTGTTCTTTATTGAAGAAATAGCTTTATTAGGTTGTTTTCTTTCTAGATAGCGATTGAAATATATTTCGGATGCAATATCACATTTGTTATTACTTTGAATAAATCATTCTGGCATATCATATTTCTCTAATTTTCATAAGACATCTTCACTTTTACGATTAAATGGGGTGTAATTATGACGGAAACAAAATTATTAATATTTAATTTACTGACAAACGGATAAACACTGTCATAGATGCCACACGTTTACTTGGAATAAATATAAAAAAACGGAAAAAGTAATCTACAAAAAGATTATGTTCGCTATTAAATACTTACACCTCAAAAGCGACCGCACATATGATATATAATTTGAAGAGAAAAAAATTTCCTTTTTAACTAAACATAGCCAACTATGAATCCCATTTAAAAAAATAAAACTTTATGCCGTAACTGCACCTTTTTCTAAAATTTTCTCGACGCCACTATATTATACGAAAAAAAGTGCCTCAAGAATGTAAAAGTTGTTATTTCATAACTTTACAAACAACCTAAAAAAAACTAAAAGTCGAAAAATCGAACTTTTGTTTATAACTCGAAAACTAAAGACGATAGCAAATTTTTGTTTTCGACAGTTAATTTGTTTAATAAAAAGAGATCGAGAATGTGTCTTCCATTTTTTTGTATCTCTTACAGCTACCGAGTTACCCTATACAAACATCGAAATTTGCCCACTCTGTACGTAGGAAACAAACACTATATGCAGCATATGCGTATGCAGCAGATATAATTGAAACCTCTGCGAGCCGGATTCCAGTCTGCTTAAGCGTTTCGCAGCTACCATATAAACTGACAAAAATAACAATATATATATAGACAAATACAGTGTGGAAATTAAGTAACGCATAAATTCAGTAATTCCGTTGATATTAATTTTTTGGGAAAAATCTCGAAGGGGTATAGCGATTTTAACTTCAGCAAATATTTTCAGTCTATTTTCAGTTTCTTATGTCATTTATTTTTTAGTTATGACGTCATCGACTTTTTTTTTAAATAACAAGCTATATTTTTTATTATTGACTTTAGTAGTAGTTTTTATTCCGGTTCCGACCGTATAAAATTTTCAGTATTTTATTATTTGAAAAAAAATCGAGAAAAACAGTCTTAAAGTTCAAATAATAAAAATCCATTAAATTGGGAAAATTTATCTAGTTGCCTAAGTTTGACGGAAAGTTATCGACGGCACATTCGTTTTTATTTTGAAATTATACAAATAGTTGAAAAATCGAACTAATGTGATACACCGGCAACTATTGAAAATTTTATACAGTCGGACCCGGAATAAAAACTACTACCAAAATCAATAATAAAAAATATAGGTTGTCATTTAAAAAAGAAGTCGATGACGTCATAACTTAAAAAATAAATGACATAAGAAACTGAAAATAGACTGAAAGTATTTGCTGAAGTTAAAATCGCTATACCCCTTCGACAATTTTTCCAGAAAATTAATATCAACTGAATTACTGAATTTATGCGTTACTTAATTTCCACGCTGTATAAAGATCTAAAGTGTAATGTGAGTGTAGGTATCCAATTGAAATCTATAAATCGCTTTTAAATTTTTTCTTTTAGTAACGTTCAAAAACTAAAAAAAATAATTCATCCTAAATGCCACATAAATTTAATATGTAAAGTTACAAGCGATGCTAATGCGTATTTTTTTTTTTGTTAATAGGAAACATGAAATCACACCAAGTAAAATATTCATATTTCTTATTAATAAAAAAATACACAACAATATTGCCTGTAATTTTATGTATTTAATCCATATGGTAGTTAAGATCGTTCTCATCAATAAAAAAATTAATTTTAACAGTGATTTAAAATTTTATATCAACCACCTGGCGACGACGACGTGCTAACACCGTCTGAAAAACTCTAAACGGGTTACAAGTTTTAAGTAGTTTGTATGCCATACGACTTCCACTGCAACCTATTTTAACACGTTGGGGGACATGACTAGCAACAGTTGGATACTATCAGAGTATTTTCAACGAGTAACAGATTTCATTCTGCTGTTAATTCCTAGTGAATCAAGAGCTATCTTCGAGGCCCAAAATGATTTCAAAAATCCTGAAGTAGAAGCAGCATTACATGTGATTCACAACAATTATACAGTTGTATTGAACAGTATTCAATTATTAGAAAATACTTCAGTCATTAGGAGAGTCCCTACATACAGGGTGTCCCCGATTTAAAGTGACATGGGGTAATTGGAGATATAGCACACTTTGCTGAGTTTAAGACACTCCCAATCATACCTTTGATTGTTAATCGGTTTTATGGTTTTTGATTAAAACTGCAGTCAGCCATATTTCTGGAACGGCTTTAAATATTTGAATAAAATTTGATGCAAACATTATACTCTTTTAGTCCAATCAAAATCATAATTCACTTTATAAAAATTTCAGGACCAGACTCAATATTTATAATGTTGCTCTCAGTGCCGATAACATCACCCTGTGTATAATTTTTTAGTAAATATTAGTGAACGTTTAAAAAGGCAGTGGATCAGTGTATAAAATAAAGTCACAGTATTTGATCCCACGTTTAAGGTTATTGTCAAATAAATTTTCAAAAATATTAATTGACCAAATTTTAAATTCTAAAATTAGGCAATCAACTAACTATCGGCACTATTTTATTAATTTTACTTAAATGCCTTACATTAATTAAGCGTCTTCATTTTTTTTGGACAATAGATACATGTTTATTGAAGAATTAATGGTTCGTGAAGTGTTAACATTCAAGGGTAAATTTTGGGGTGCTTTGCCTCAGCTAAGTATGCTCTATCTCCCATTACTCTATGTCACTTTAAATATGGGACACCTTATATAATTCATAATGTACAAAATAAATTACAGACTCTAAAAGATGACGCTGGTATGCAAGTAAGGGATATTATACCTTTTACATAAAAATGAGGTATATGAAACGTTATGTAATATTAATCGGTATCTTATTGGAGAACATCCTACAAATGATTTAAAAATTTTTAAGTTTGCAAATATTACGTCGGTAGATTTCGAAATATCTTTTCTGCTTTACACACAAAGGAGATCTTTTTCAGCAGAAAACATAGAAACTTTGTTACTCATGTGAATATTCGTTGACGCGCAATTTCAACCATTCTTCTCGGATATTAACACGTAAAAGGTAAACAATGTTACTTATTTCATTATACGTCATAATTATCGAAAACGCAGGTATCCACATAGGACGCTACTGAGAGCTGTCTGATTTGCCACACTCTAGTAATCGTATTTGTTAGAACTGTCAAATCAATAAACATATTATTCGTAACGTGATTTGCGTTGATGATCGACCTTCTCAGGTCCTGACTGATGGAACCTGTCAGCTGGGTTGCCTCTTTTGGAGATCTTCAGTGTTCTGTTATCGGTCGTGGTGTAAAGCTGCATTTACCGTGCCCTGTTGGCTAAGATTTGACTGTCGGCAGTTGCCTTCATACTTCCCGGCTCGACGGAAGGTATGGTTCATGCAGATCGGGAAAGTGCGAGGTTCACAGCGCAGTTTTTGTCTCGAAGTTGTGAACGCAAAGGGATCTGGTGTCGGTCAGCACCACAGGCGCTTGTGAAATCAAAAAAAAAATAGAATTATCTATGTCTCTTCCTTCGAAAGTCATCTGCATCGTCGTTTGCTCATGTGTCATTTTATATAGATATAAATTTTTTGGTTGTTTTACCAAAGACTCAAATCAATTCGAGTGGTAGCATCATGTGACTGATGTTTCCAAGCTACACTGCGCCACGCCGTGCTAATAAGCTACAGCACAGATTCATATACGTCCACATTAAAGTGTTTCCTCCAATTGGCAGATCTATTACATCATAAACGCCCCATTACATACACAATTTGTATTATCCTTATTAGTGTCACCACTTCATAGAGATAACTCTCAGATACATGCAAATGTAAATTCTGTTTCATTTTCAGTCAAGGAATATGGTTCTTTCTCAATCCATTTTTCTTCTACGTTATTCTTTCTCACTATTCGTCTTCGTCTTTTCCATTTTCATTTTTAAAAAATAATTGACCACAAAGAAATTTACAAACAAGCAAATTCTTCAGGAAGAGTGCCATATAAATGATTGATTATTAAATGTATTTTTTCAAAACAGTATATATAGGCTCATTTATGGGTAACACATTTCTATGACAGAAACAGAGAATAACGTTTAGATTTCAAATTTTTCAGTGCTCGTCACCATATTAGATTTGTCACCTTGAAATTTACATTTTTAATACACTGAACTGATTTTGCGATTTGCTCCTTGTGAAACATTATTAAATATTTTAAATATATGAATGAAATTTGCTTTTTTAATGTTTCAAAAATATTTTATTAGAAACTCTATACGTGTTTCGGTTTTTTCTCAGGAATGCAATAAGAGATATAAATGTATAATTATAGACCTAAGATCAGCAATAGAGTTAGTAATAAACTGAACTATTTCAGTAAATAAAAATAATTTAGGTAAAATATTAACTAATAATAAAGACAAAACTGAAAAGCTACAAAAAACAGGAGTATATGAGTTAAAATGTAGTGACTGTGATGCTATACACATTGGACAAACTAGACGAAATGTAAAAAAGCGATTCTAGGAACACAAGAAATCTATTATAAACAATGTATATAGCACGGGCATGTCAACACATTGTATAGATTTAAATAATGTTAAATTACTCCATGCGGAAAAGATCGGAAAGAAACTTGATCTATTGGAACAATTAGAAATAAGTAAGGCTGTTAAAAATAATAAAAATTTAACGAATGAACAACAAATTTTTACCAGCCACCATATTTTAAATAAATAATTTAGATTTACAAAATAAAGTAATATTCAACTTATAAAAACATATTTTACAATAGTTTTATAGTAGGTACCAGATGTGGTTATATAAGCAATGAACACAAATTTTACGGTTCAGTATTCCCTGTACTCTTGATAAAGGCTTAAAAAGCCGAAACACGTGTAAAGTTTCTAATAAAATATTTTTGAAACATTAAAAAGCAAATTTCCTTCATATATTTTAAAAATTGCATTTTTACTTTCATATATACTCAGCCATATGAATTTACCAATTTTGACGTCATATTCGGAATCAGCGAACCATTTTTTTGTATTAATTATAAAAAATTTCAACCTACTGCGCTACCGTGACCGATGTTATCAACATATTAACCGAAACAAGTCTTAAGCCGGTTCTAGACAAGACCCCCACTCGCCAAACATTTGTCAAATATCAATGCGTCAAATAGTTGTAGATTATTTGGCGAGAATTTATTAGCGTCATGTCGTTCATATGCGCGATATGTAGATGTGGTAATGTGAGCCCATAACAAATATCTCTTCAGTATTCGTTAAGTTATATATACGATGCGATGTGTACACTTGCCAATTTTTTGCATGTCTACCCGTTTGTTTAAGTTCGCTAAATTTGAAACGAATGTAGAGACATAATGACTGCGATCAGTCTATGAATCCAGTGTACCAACTAAATAATTAATACTTTTTTTATGTTTTCTGTAAAAGAAAAAAACATGTCGAAGATCGACAATTATATTAAAAAATTCTGATATGACAATCTAAAAATGCAATTGATGACTTCAACTATCAACTATTTACAGTGTTTACAATTTATACTATTTGGCTTGTCTCTAATCAGCAGATCAAATCACAGAAGAATAAGTCTTACGGACAAACCACACAGATAATTTTGTCGTGATAATTTTATTATTTTATTATTGGCAGATAATTTTGTTGCGAAAACTGTTCGAAGAACACTGAACTGTAATTTCATCTTCTAAGGTGAATACGCCTGATTTTACACATACGCCAAAAGCTAATTTCTACCCACCAAATACGTCTTAAATACACCAGATCTAGTGTAAAAGGCATTGCGCTGGCTATTATTGGTGTACTAGAGGAGATTCTCTGCTTTGATGTGTGTTTATTTACCGCTCACTGAGCCATGAATTCATTCGTTGCATTGTTCAAACGATGTATCATATGTATTACCTTAATGAGTATTTAGGTGCGTATAGATTACGCGACCGAACATGTAATGCAACACAGAGAACCTAGTCCAATTCTAATTCCGATTTAAGGCATTTATTAAACATTATATACATGTGAAAAAACTTAAATAAAACACCACACCAGGTGCCGTACAAATAAATAAAAATATTTACAAAATACAACACAGGGTGTTGGTAGCCGGTTGGCTTTACAAATACTCGCCCGAAATAAATTTCGGGCGACAAGCAGCAATTTAGTTTCCTTCTTTGTCGAAGGGGACCTAGACAGCTGGCCAGATGTTCGGGCCCAAGGCGGCTAGAATGTGTCTTTTTTGATTGTTTGCAGTAGAAAGACGTTTTCCTGAAACAACGTAAACATAATTAGAGTTTTGCACGAGACATAACAATAATTAAAAAGCAGAAAAAATAATAGAAATGTCGTTATAGTCTGGTCATGCAGGAAAAAGCTAAAGAAAAAACCTGCTTAGAGAACCTAGTCTGTGTAATGCAACATGCAATGCAACGCTACCTAATTAGGACATTGCGCACTTTGTTCGCGATTATGAGCGCACTTGTTTATCCACAGTGTTCCAATTGAATTCGCCGCGATCAACACAATGATGTCTGCTGAAGAGGAACTTATAAGTTGGATATTAGCTAGCGGTGCATTGTTAATACTAGCAAATCATCCCAAAAAACGCAGAAAAAGTCGACGTTGGTGGCTTACAAATTTATATAATATAAGAAATACTTCTGGTTTGCTGAAAGATTTGAAATTTCAAGAGATCAGTGGACAATATAAAAATTTCAGGCTAATGACATCTACAGACTTTGAAAATTTAGTGAACATGGTGGGTCATAGAATTGCGAAAAAAGAAACACATTTTTGAATGCCAATCTCTATTCAAGACAGACTAGCCCTTACCTTACAGTTTTTAGCCTCTGGTGACTCTTACACAAGCCTTCAGTATCTGTTCAGAGTATCTAAACAGTCTGTTGAAAGAATAGTCCCTGAGGTCTGCTCAGCCCTTATTCAAGAATTGAAAGACAACGTTAAGGTATTTATATAATATACTTTTTATTGCTCTTCATATAATAAATGAATTTGTAAAGAACATAATCAAATCATAAAACTAACAGTTAGTGCAAAAACATAAAAACGTTTAAATTAGATCTGTCATCATCTATTTCTGAGGAATGAGGTGATAGGGTGTATATAGAGGGCTGAGGTGATGGGAGGTATGTAGAAGGCTGAGATGATGGGGTGTATGTAGAGGCATGTGAATGTGGGATGAAAGAAGAATGTTGCGCAGGGGTTTGCGAATATGGAATATTCGTGTTTACCAGCAAAGTAGTTGAATGTTGTGGAAATTGTTGTGTTGGTGGCATAGTCGACTCCTGTAAATACCAATAATTTCGGTACGATTGTGGTTTTCGATCATAAAATCCCTCATCGGCTTTTGTCAAAATTTCAAAAATAGCATGCTGAACAGATTTTTTTAGTTTCAACAGAATATGAATTCATTTTAGCTGCTATATATACACAGAATGTTTTCAGTTCATTGTTTGTCGCAAGAGACGTTTCCAGTCTGCTTGCAGCGGTCTTTAGTATGCCCAAGGCATCTTTCATTACCACGTTGTCTACACGATCTCTTTTTCAGTCACCTGAATCTGATGCATAGTAGCAGTGTTAGAATGTGCTTGATCAGAATTTCTTTCCTCTTGCTGCTCAACAGTATTTTCTTCTTCCTAGACAAATAATATTTTATGTTCTTACACCTGTAATTATATTATTTTTGTTGCTAGGACAACTACAAAAATTAATGAAACTAAACATATTATCACTATTATTTTTTTTAGCTTCCTAGTACTCCCGCGTCCTGGATGGAAATAAGCACAAGATTTCAAGATATTTGGCATCTGTCGCATTGTGTGGCAGCAATCGATGGTAAACATATAGTTCTGCAAGCACCAATAAAAAGTGGTACTGAATTTTTTAATTATAAACCTTAATTCAGTATCGTGTTGTTTGCATTAGTCGATGAAGATTACAACTTTCTGTTTGCGGACGTAGGATGTCACGGCAGAATTTCGGATGGAGGAATTTTCAAAAATATTGAACTTTACAACAAAATTAACGACGGCAGTTTAGGATTACCTACACCAAAGGAGCTTCCTGGACGACAGATAAAGATGCCTTTTTTTGCTGCTGACAGCGCATTTGCTCTAAGTGAAAATATAATGAAACCCTATCCAGGATATCATGAACGTGGATCCCCTAAAAGAATTTTAAATTACCGGTTAAGTAGAGGTCATAGAGTAGTAGAAAACGCGTTCGGAATTGTTAGTGCAATATTCAGAGTTTTAAGGAAACTGCTTCTATTGGAACCTGAAGTAGCGCAATCAGTTGTAATGGCCACTATTCATTTACATAACTACCTACGAAAACATTCACCCGGTATTTATATACCACAAGAGTCCGTTGACTATGAAGCAAATAATACATTCATTGAAGGTTTGTGGAGAAAGGGTGATGGTAATATGACTTCTATGCTGCTTTTGAGGAATATACCCCGAGGACCTTCGTTGTACTTGCATGCAATAAGAAACGAATTGACTGATTACTTCGTCAGAGAAGGGGCTACATCGTGGCAATGTAACTATGCCTAAGTAATAAAGTCTAAAATGATATTAACTTACTGTATTAATTCGCTTTCTGGGATTATCTCTGTCTTCTAAGAAACGAAGTACTATTTAGGCAAACCAACTGCTTTCGTAAATCTCGGAGGCACCTAAAATGATTTACGTTGTGTTATATACTTAATATTAGGAAACACCCATATTACTATTTCTTTATTTGTATGTTTGTTACTCTGACATTCTCTACTTTTTTTAAAACTTAAGTCTCAATCAATTCTTATTTATTACTTTCGTTTGATTTTTTTTGATACTAGATACGGTTTATATTGAATTTAGCAAAATAGAAACATTGAAAAACTCACTTTTATCTGTTCCTTTAAACTGTTTTTGTTTGGCTTTTACCTACGATACGACGACAACAGACCTTTTATTCTTATAAGATTCCACCGGTCTCTCTAATGAAGTGGCTATATCTCTCCATGCATCCTCTTTTAAATTCTTTTTATAATGATTTACTTCTTTGTGATCCCACAATATAGTCTGATTTCTATAATATTCAATTAAAGCTAAACAGTTTTCTTCCGTCCACTCCTGCATCTTCGCTACGAACACACAAATAACGTCCCAATTGCAACTAGGAATGTCTTTGTATTCGCAAAAAAAACCGATAACGAACGGATCGGTGCGCGCACGAAACGAATGTGCGGAGAAGGCGCGCGCGCCATTCGCAAACCCGTCTACTACACAAACCATCAACAGAAATGTTGCATTACATGTTCGGTTCGGATAATCCATACACACATTTTGACAAGTAAATGCATCCTTTCAAATGCATCGGCACGAAACATCCACAAGATGCGACATTTGCTAACGCTTGTCAAACATTTGTTATAGGGACAAAGACACATAATATGTTCGCATTGACAAAACGTGGTATGGTCCACACGTTGCTGCATTTGTTTACATTTGGTAAATATTTAGCGATTAAGTAAGTGGATCGTCTGAAACCGGTTTTAAAAGTAAATATTATGTATTTACCTATATACACTGACCAACACAAAAAAAGGGACAGCAAAAAAAAATTGGTATATTTATAATTAAAATTTTTCGCAATGTACACAAAATATATACATTAATTTGTTTTGCATTCCTGCAGCCTTTTTTGTTCATTTTTTTCTTCCCAATTTTTTCTTTTCCTTATAGTTTTAAAAACTGACGATTTTACACATTTTTAATTACTATTTTAGTATTGGCTTGCATTCTGCTGATTGTTTTAAGTGCTGGTAATTTTAAAAAATGCCCTTATATTCGGTAGATTCCGCTAGAGCCAGTTAATTTTCCTCGATTCAGTGTCCACAAGGTAGTTTTCGATTTCGAAAAACCGGTCAATATCGCACAAGGCCAGGTTTCTTGAAGAAATCGAAGCACAACTCCTAGCGATGATCGATTCATCGTGATTACTATCCTGCGAGATCGACATATGACTGCCATCCAAGTAAGGAATGAATTGCAACAAGTACACCAGGACAACGTTAGCGATAGAACTGTTAGGAGAAGGCTAGTTAAAGCAAATTTATCTGCTAGAAGACTAGCACAGGCCCCGAGTTTCTCCGGAATCATCGTGTGGCCAGGTTCAATTTCGGACGCGAACATCTCAATTGAATATCCGATTAGTCCCGATACGCGCAATTAATGAGATGGTGAGCTTCGGTGGTGGGTCTGTATTGGTGTGGGTTGGCATATTTTACATGGCTCGCATAGAGTTTGTGTTCGTAGATAGAGGTGCTTTAACGGGTAGAAGGTACATTAATGATATTATTTTGAAAGAGCTTGTGGTAGTTTTTGCGGAATTTAGGGGTGAGCAGTTTCTTTTATTGCTCGTGACCAGAATTATTAGAAACTATCTCCATGACATCGATATTGAAGCTCTGGACTGGCCAGTACGTAGTCCCGACATAAATCTCATAGAACACGTATGTGATATGATGGGAAGATGGATTAGGCAACGCCATGGGCAGTTGTTAATACTACGGCACCTTGGGGGGGGGGGGGGTGATGCACTACAGGAAGAGTGGGATAACATTCCTCAAGATTCCATCCAACACGCAGTTGAAGGCATGCAACATAGGCTTGAGAGAGTAATTAGAGCTAGAGGAGGTAATACTAGTTATTAAATAAAGAAATTTCATTTTATAAAAATTGATGTTATCCTTCTAAAATAACCGAAAAGTTGTAGAAAAGACATCAAGAAGCACTTTTATACGTTTTGTTTAACTGAGACAAGTTTTTATTAAAAATAGAACAATTTTCCTTGCTGTGCCAAATTTCGTGGCGGTCATGTATTCTCTAACGTCTAGTGCTAATGAAATTTTCAAAAATGCTTACATTAAAAAGAGGCATGGCCAGTAAGCCATTATAGAATGGATATTCGTACTTGTACCATTTATTATCAAAGCGTATGAGCAACTAGGCGCTTTATATTATGAATATAAATAACTCCCGTAAATTAAACTACTCTAGACTCCAAGATGAGATTAAATTTACATAAAAAAATCTTAACAAGGTTAAAGTTGATTTAACTGCTATACAGTACGAACTCTTCGTCCAGTTAGAATAAGAATACGAGCGATAGCTGAGAACTACGATGAAATGAGATAGAATAAGACACGCTCAGAGAACACAAGGACAGGCTGTAGTTTGGTGGGGTGGATGATGATTCGTTTCTAACAAGGAGTGCTTCATCTGGCTTTAGCCAATCAAAATATTGATATTCCAATAACGTCACGGTGACGTCATTGGTAGAAAATTTATTTGTCTTGGCTATTGGGATACAACCAGGCGTGACAATATTATGCATTTAAAAATTGTACTTCTAGTTGGTGTCGATCTATTTGGAAACATATTTACAAATGAATTTTGTATTCGACGTTCTGATATGCCGTTGTGATGCCATATCATAATTTGATATTTTTCTTCGCGCATATAAACCATTATTTTTCAAGAATATATGATATTTTAATAAAGAATACAACCCTTTATGTATCATACATTTCTTGAAATGAGCGGAGCGGCTAGAGTTTAAAGAACCCACCGCTGCAGTCTGTGTTCCACCAGTCATCTACGATACTTCCCCCATCGTGACCCCACCAGTACTGTTACATCCATCTCGCTTGTTTAATCGGGCTTTGTTAAAACTTGGCTGTATTTTCCAGTTTACACACTGTATATTAAGATAGCACCAGTGTCATACTTACCCTTTTCTTCTATGGGAGCCAAACTGGTTTAAATTTAAATAAAAATGTAGCATATGTTCCCAAATTATTCTAAATTTCAGTATAAATTTTGTTACCTGATATTACAGATATAAATTAAATTAGCAAAGCTTAAGATTCAGGCCCCTCTTAAAAGAGAAGGCCCATAAAGAAAACTGGGTTTTAAAGTTTTTTATCTAAGGTTTTATAAGCCCCAAAGGGCATGTGCAACTTTAGTTTCTATGTTAAATTTAACTATTATTTTATTTAGGTAACAACACATTTAAAAAAGTAATGTTAAGTATGTCCGTGGAATAAATTCAATTATTATAATTTTATGTATTTAATAGTTTATTTAATAGTTTTTATAAAATTATTATTTAACAAGTAGATATCCCGTATGTCTAAAAATATTTCTAATTCTATATTTGTTAGTTCAATGCAAGCAAGTCCTTAGGATAAATCACGTCTCCTCTAATTTGCAATTCGGGGAATTACCGTATGATGAGAAACACTCCGTATATAAAAAACATAACCTACTGTGATATGTCTTGTTTAAATTAAAATAGGTTTAATCTAAATATTACCCTACAAGGATTCTAATGTTGCAATGTATTTTTAGGTTTCAGTGACCCTTATTGCATGCTTGGCATCCAGCCGATGGCGGCGCCGTCTTCTCCGCAGCCGCTCACCCCTAATCGCACACTGTCGGATGCTTGCGTCCCCGAAGGACAAGGCAATCACGAAAAGCTCCGGAAGCACCATAGCTTTAAGCTGAGCTTCAAACGAAAGGACGGCCGAGTGCGAGAACAGCGAGACAGTCTGGGGGGCGCACTCCCCGCAAAGTTCATACGAGCTACATCCGTCAAACCTCATACACTTAACCCCAAATGGAATGAGAAGTTCAGGTTGTAAGTATACGATATTTTCGTAACCTGCTGACCTTTGTGAAAAAAAATATTTAATGGATTTTCTTTCATCATCTCCATCCCTCTATTTTCTTTATAAATACAAGTTTTTGATGTTTTGAGTAAAAAATAGAATTGGTGATGGAAATGTTAACTGTATATACAAGAGGATTTTGAGCATTAAAAGCGCAGATTTTACTGATTATTTTAAAAACAGTTTTAATAAAAATGTAGATTATTTCATATGAATTTCACATACGTATAGAATAAATTCATTTTAATCGTAATTATGAACTTTTAGGAAAAATTCTGTAACAGGTCAATTTTTAATTAGAAATTTTTTAGCATGAAAATAATACTACCTGCGTTCACCCCCTCTGAATTATGAGTAGCCCCCCGAAAATTTTAAATTAGGAAGGAGATCGTGCGATACCTCGTCGAAATAGATTTTGATATTTTATTCAGCAGTATAAAGTTTTTTTAAACTTGGAGCATTAATTACTGAGAAAATTCATTTTGAAAATGTAAAATTTTATGAATGCCTTGTAAACTCGGTTGAGGTATTTTCTGTGAAATTATTGATTTTGAAGATACATTATAACTGAACTGTTGTGTTGTTTTTAAAGTTTTTAATACAAAATTGTACCCACCTCGACCCTTTACATAAAATGAAGCACAGAATCCTACATAATATTAAGAATGTATTTCCAATTTATTTTATAATTAAATTAAATGTTGAAAATGACTGCCAGTCACCTCTTGACAATAAGCAAGGCGATCTTTGATTTCTTGGATGACATTTTGTATGACCTCAGGGCTTAATTTGTGAATTTCTTCGGTTGTCCTATTTTTTAAATCTGCAATTGTATCTAGTCTATTAACATACACTTTTGATTTTAGATTAGCCCCATAAATAGTAATTAAGTGGGGTCAAATCGGGAGACCGCGGTAGCCATTCAATAGTCTTCCAATCCACCTGTTAGGGAAAATTTCATTTAAATAATTTCTCAATCTACTTAATAATGCGGTGGAGCTCCATCTTGTTGATACCAAATAGACCTGTCTATTTCATTTGGATAATCAACATCAGAAAAACGTGTTTTTAATGTAAACTCTAAAATGTTCGTCAGAAAATCTAGATAAACATCACAGTTAACCGTGCCTTCAAAAAAATAAGGGCCAATAATTTGATTATTAAAGATAACAGCCCTAACGTTCACTTTTTGAAGAAATTGTGTTTGACCATCATCCACTGAGAATTTTCTCTACTCCAATATCGACAGTTCTGGCGGTTTACCGATCCGTTTATTTGAAATGTGGCTTCATCAAAAAAAACAATTTCGTTTATAAACTGCAAATCTGATAGCATTCTGTTCATCATTAATTTACAAAATTCTTGCCTTTTATCATAATCATCTGCATTTAACTTCTGAACCAACTTAACTTCAAGGATAGTATTTTTCTTTCTTTAAAACTCGCAGAATCGATGATTTACTTACATCATTGTCGGAAGCAAGGTGTCTAGTTGGTTTATGGTGATTTTCCTCAATCTCTACCAGTGGATCTATTTGTTTTTCTCATCAAATCGAGGAGTTCTACGTGGTTTTTGGATATATCTTACATGTCCAGTTTCACGAAATTTGTTTTCTAGTTTACTGACTGTAGACTGTGATAATTATTGACCAAGGTATTTATTATTAACATATCACAAACCTCTTTTTGAGTATTTGTTTTATTACCGCATCCCATCATAATTAGAAAATCTATTCGGATATTTCGGATAAATGAACCAAAATAAAGTTGAGTAAATAAAACAATCTTATTAAATACTGTGATACGTGTGAGTAACTTAGAATAAAATGATTGGAAACAAAAATATGCCTTGGCCCACTTGATAATTTTTTAAGGCGCAGTTAATGGTGTTATTTCTTTTAGTTTTTTGACTAGTTCTTTTTAGTGTCTACTTAAAAAAAAACTTTCTGGTGGATACAAGTTTGTATTAAAAACGTTAAAAACAACAACAGATGAAATCAAATTTTTCTTCAAAACCAATAATTTAGCAAAAAATACTCAACTGAGTTTACAACATTCACAAAACTTTACATTTTCAAAATTAATTTTCTCAGTAATTAATGCCCCAAAATTAAAAAACTTTATACTGCTGAATAGAGAATCAAAATATCTTTCGAACGAGATACCGCACTACTCCCTTCCTAATTTATAATTTTCGAGGAGGTAGTCATAATTCAGAGGGGGTGAACGCAGGGGGGTATTATTTTTATGCTAAAAAATGAAAATTTCAAATTAAAAGTCGACCTGTTTCAAGATTTTTTCCTAGTAGTTCATAATTACGATTAAAATGAATTTATTCCATACATATGGACCGCACTGTGTACAACAATTTTCTCCAGTTAATAATTAATAAGAAATTAATTGTTACAAAAATATCCAATTTTTCTAATTCTAATATTTTCACTAATTATTGGATTTCAATTTTATGAAAACTAATTTTACTCGGACAACAAATGCACATCTTTTCATATTTTTTTTACCAGTTTTGCAGTGTTTGATACAAACGTCACTGATATTGACAACTTTGTTTCTAAATTAAACTGTCATTTCACATCAGTTAAATTCACATATGAAATTAAAAACTGTGGACAACTACCATTTTAATATTAATACATCTAGTATTAATAATTAGAAATAGTGAAAATAAGTTAGAATTTGACATATACAGAAAAGATACGAATAATCTAAGATATATCCCTAACGACTCTCACTATTGTGCTGAATACTAAATAGTGAGTTTCAATTTTCTAATTCATCAGGAGAGGTTTGAAAAATAAAAGGCATTGATTAAGTATACCGGGTGGCCACGAGTCAATGTACGCCCCCAATATTTTGGTTGTTTTTGAATTTAAAAATTTGGTTTTTGGTACACATAAATTAGACAATAATGGGCTACTTTTAGACTAACAGGAATGAAAGTATCACTTCCGGTTGAACCGGGATAGGTTATAAACTTGTTTGTAAAGAAGAAAATAGTTGTTTGAATTACTGATAAGTACCAGTATTTTTAGGTTTTTTTCAAAAAACGGAATTTAATTTTCATTTTCATTTCCGTAGGGGTCCTATGGAAATTTTTTTTAATGGAACTGTGCTACTTTTTTAATTAATCAGAAATAATGATTTATAAACTATAATTTTTTCGCCATTAATCATTTCTTAACGATATCCTTCGTATTAATAAAAGTATTTTTAAAAGGTAAGCGCCAACAAATCATTTTAATAAGGTACCTATCTACATTTAAATCCAAAATTGCAGATAGCCATGAAAATGACAGACATTCGCAACAGTTGAATTATTCTTGACTTACTAATTTTTTGAAGCAAGTGTATTAAATTTGTTATAAACAAGAAAATTAATATAAAATGGCTGAAAAATATTCAAAAGATGAAAAAGTTGACGTTGATTATTTATGGAGAGACTTAACGTACCTAATGCAACTAGAGCACATCTCTGTATGGAGAGATATCCAGAAAGAAGACAACCTCGGAGAAACTATTTCGCCCGGTTGGAGCATCATTTTAGAACTGAACCTGATATAGAAATTGAAGAGAGATTTATTGTGGATGAAGAAACGGAAATTAATGTATTAGCTTTAGTGCATGTTGACCCAACCATTTCGGTAAGACAAATTGAACATGAATTACCAGTTTCCAAAGAATCAGCCAGCAAAATTTTAAAGAAACACTGCTATCGTTCTTATAAATATCAACTGCATCAATTTTTGTATGAGAATGATTATCAACGAAGAATAACCTTTTGTAATTGGTTACAGTTACGCCAATTAAGAAATGAGAATTTTATCAAAAACATTTTGTTCATTGATGAATCGAGATTTACAAACCTTGGGTTATTTAATCGAAACAACACTCGATATTGGGCAATTGAAAATCCTCACATTATGAGATAGGGGCGGTTTCCAGGAGCGGTTTGGCTTCAATGTTTGGTTAGGCGTACAGAGCGACCATATCATAGGTCCAATAATTTTTGACGGAACTCTAACTGGACCAAGATATCTAGAATTTCTCCAAAATATAATAGTTCCACAGATTAATCAAATTGCCAATACCAATATTGACGAGGTTTACTTCCAACAAGACGGGGCTGGAGCACACAATGCTATTATCGTTAGGGATTACTTAAATCAATTGTTTCCAGATCGTTGGATTGGGACCCATGGTCCAGTCAGATGGCCTGCAAGGTCGCCTGACTTAACCCCACTCGATTTTTTTTATTTGGGCGCATTTGAAAAATAGAGTCTACATGACTGCTCCAACCACAAGGCAAGATCTGGAAGAAAGAGTTCGACACGAAATTGCACAAATAACACCTCAACAATTACAGAATGTTAGACGTGCAACAATAAGTCGCGCTATTCTGTGTATTAATCAAAACGGTGAACAGTTTGAACAATTTTTATAATGGTTTATTATAATTTAAGTTTTAAATAGTTTTGTTATTTTATTTATTCATGGTTATAACGTTTTTATTAAAATTATTTCTTGTTTAATTTGTGTTTACCTTTTAAAAATACTTTTATTATTACGAAGGATATCGTTAAGAAATGATTAATGGCGAAAAAATTATAGTTTATGAATCATTACTTCTGATTAATAAAAAAAAATAGCACAGTTCCATTAAAAAAATTTCCATAGGACCCTTACGTAAATGAAAATGAAAATCAATTCCGTCTTTTGAAAAAAAAACCTAAACATACTGGTACCTATCAGTAATTCAAACAACTATTTTTCTTCTTTACAGACAAGTCTACAACCTTAATAATAATTTCCATAGCCTACTTAGTAATCTGACATCGCATTCATCTGACGCGGCCATTTTGAAAAAATTAAAAAATTTTTTCGTATCTCACTTATTTTTCGGAATTTTAAAATATGAAAAACTGTTGCACTTAGAAATGTATGCTTAATGAGAAACCATCAAAAAAATATAGTCATTCCATTTAAGAAAAAAAAGTTGGTGCCACTTCCGGTTCAACCGGAAGTGATATTTTCATTCCTGTTAGTCTAAAAGTAGTCCATTATTATCTAAAAACCAAATTTTTAAATTAAAAAACAACCAAAATATTGGGGGCTTACATTGACTCGTGTCCACGCGGTATTGCCGTGAGTAATGGATATTATATAAGTTTGGTAATATTTTTAAAGATATAGTATGAGTGATATGACACAATGGCGGCTGGTAAAATTTAAGCTATGCCATATGTTGGTATTGGAGCATAGAACCCAAACTATACTTTAAGGCATAACTATCAAGACGAATTAAAGAAGTTTTGCAGAAATAAATTGCGATTGAAATTTTCGAAAAAAAGTTGAAAAATTTGTGTGCCTACCCAGTTTTTCTTAAACAATTTGTAAAATATTTACAACATATTTTTTTTTTTTTCAAAATCAGAATCAAACCATAAAAAAATATTGGTTTTTTATAAAGGTATACCGTTTTGAAATTTTATTTTAGAATCATTTTTCACTGTACAAATTTCAAAAAGGTGCAACTTTGTAAAAAGTCAATATATTTTTTTGGAAATTTGAAATCTGTCGAAATATTTTCCACCTTATTCTGAAAAAAATGTTTTGGAAATATTTTACAAATTGTTTAAAAAATAACTTAGGTAGGCACACAATTTTTAAACTCCTTTCGCAAATTTTATTCGCAATTTTTTTTTTCTTCAAATCTTCATTTAATCTGGATAGTTATACCTTAAAGTATCACTTAGGTCCCATGCTCCAATACTAAGATATGTCTAAAATTTCACCAGCCACCACTGGTATGACAGTGGTTCTATTATCGGAAAATAAACTATAACAACTTTTTGGCAATCCAAAAAGAGAAAATTGAAACAAGCGAAAAGTCGGAGATTTACGAAATTAGCTGTAAGGACTGTAATCAAAAATATGTTGGACAAACTAGACGATCAATTCAAAATAGATTTAAGGAGCATATGGTAGAACAGATAAATCTAATGTTGCCCAACATGCGTTTTTAACAACCATAAAATTGATAGTAGCAATTTAAGATGAATTAATTTGAAGTAACAAGTACTAGACAGCTGAATGCATTTGAAGGATGCGAAATTAAAAAAGTGTAAAAAGTGTGAATAGTGATAGAGGGCCAATACCATATAGTCCGCTCTATTGGTTAATGAGTCACGGTTCACCGTACCGTAACAATAGTTTAGATATGAATAGGATACACTGTTAACATAAGGGCAGTTTTAATGATCTCCAGATGATGCCAGCTTGGTTGACGAAGTGCGCGTCGAGTGCAGTATATGGTATTTTTGGTATTTTGTGGAAAACCACATCAGTGTTCACTTCACAACAAAGGTTCTAACCCACCTCAAGATAATAGAAAAACAAAAAATTTGAATTTTAATTATGTGTGGATGTGAGGACAGGCAGCGAAATTATGTTTTATTTAATATTAAATATCTCGATCAAAATCCCATAGTGCGCTCCGCAATAAGCAAAATTCAAAGAATATATATATTATTATTTATTTGGCGGTCTGTCAATGTATTATTATTATTTTTTTTTAACTAAATTGATAAAAATTCCGCAGTTATCTCGATTGCTTGTTCACATCGCACAACCGCAAATTTCAAGGAGAGTAAGAGTCTCTTGCCATTTAAAAAAAATTGCGAAAACGTCATTACTGTAAAGTGTAAGTGTAAAAATTTGACAACTGCCAGAAAAGATGCGTATTTAAAAAAATAAGGCTGACCTATCCGAGGAATGATCGAGGAATTTTTTTATTTGAAAGCGTTTCACAGGCAACGTTCGCACTGTATAAAAGTCCATTTAATCAACTACAAATTAAATGTCGACATCCTTCAATAACAATAATTAATTCAGATTCAATATTATTAATAAATAATACATTCAAACTTGAATTTTCCAGACAGTTGGTAGGAATATAAATCATAAGAATTTTTAAGTCGCATTTTGTATAGGTATCGAATTTTGGCAGCTGCAAACAATGTGTAAGTGGTGATGAATCCTATTTATATTCGGCGTTTCGTTTTTCCACAATTTGTCATTCAAACAATACAATGTAAAAGAATCCTATATTTTCGTTGATAAATTAAAGATTACTCTAAATGCCCTTGCCGTCTTACACTATAGAAGAGGAAGGAAGACGGTATCATTGGCAATTATTAGGCGATCGCGTGACACTCGCCTGTTGTTCAATATTTCCATTAAGGGAACACAAATTATTGCTTAAATTAATCACTGCGTATTTTCATTAGAGCAAGTTTTACCCTTATACACTGTAATATATAAAGTTGTTTATCTACATTCTAGGTTAGAAGTCTGAAAGCCATTCATTTAATAGATATCCTGCCTCTATTCTTATTTAAATTTAACTTTATAGGGTTAATTCGGCGTATATTTTACATTTAGGCAACTAGACTGTTTTTTTATTTTTAAATTAGTGCCATAATGGATTACACTTTTTGAAAAATTGACAAAAGTCATGCAATGTTTTTAAGGTGCTGTCAAACGGGGTGAAGTTTGAGTTTATCGTAAATATCAATGTTCCTTATAAATGAAAAATCTGGAAAAAATATATGCTATAGCCTCACTATTTTTCAAAAAATGTAGCTCACAACTTTCGTAGATTTTTTTATTAACAGTTGATTCGCTTCACCCCACAAATCGAGGTGAAGCGAATCACTTATTTATTTTGCTTGAAATCCGCTTTTTAAAAAATATTTTATTTTTAAAAAACAAAAAACCATGGTTGTAGACGAATCGTATTAAAATCACAAATAAATGTCACGATATTAACGTTACTTTTTATTCGAAATGTAAAAATGGTTAATAAAATATTGTTGTAAACATTATTACGATATACAGTATCTCACTTAAGACTGTAACACCCCTATAACATTTCTGTTTTTATCCGATTTAAACCAAATTGGTCTCAAAAGATAGAAGGTATTAAGGGGCCTAGTCGGGAAAAAGCCTCGGATAGTTGTGTCACTCTCTAGAAAGTTTTTATACATGCGCCGCTGAATAATTTTGCTCTTGACTATACCTTCACTGGACGTTTTATTCACCGACTTCATTGAGGTGCGATTCCCGATAGAGATAATACTTCCTTGCTCCATTTGTAGTGACAAAGATACTTATTTAGAAAATTTATTTTAACCAAATAGTACGGAATAACAGTTTGAAACTTGCTGAGCATAATTATGAAGATTCATTCTAGAAGACATGTATGAATTTTACCTCGAATTTTACCGACTGATATCATAATTCAGGAGCTAATCACGTTCAAATTTCACTTATATTTACAGTACAAATTTTCCCTACACAAAATGAAAATTAATTAAAATAGATATACATGTACCCTCTAGTACACTTTCAACTACTGATCCTCCAAATTTGGTGCAATTTGACCAAACCGTATGGAAGAAATAAATTTTGAAAAATTACCTTACAAACACGGGTTCGATTAGCCCTCTTAAGATCTACTCGTGTCCACAAAATCAAATGCAGGGCCACCTACAATGCAAGATTGATTGAAAAAATGCGAAAATCATTGGCATTTTTTTAGGAACAAAATTTATTAGGAAAAGTTTTTCAAAAGCATCCCGAAAAGCCAAATTCAAAATTTGGTTAAAAATAAAAATATTCGCCAGAGCAGTTGAAAAAAATAAATACTTTTGTTTTTGATCAAATTTAAAAAAGTATTAAGAGAAGATATCGAGAATCGTTCCATTAAATCAATTTCTAAAACTGGTGAAAAAAATTTGTTCCTACAGCACCTCTGACTGTCAAATGGACGGCAGACGCATGGGTGTTTTAAATATACCGTTCCAACTGTGCCACTGACAATCCCAAGGACTGTCCGAAAAACGTTCCAACGATCTTACGGACGCATACATGAACAAGTCAGGAGAGGAGCCGGTAAATCGCAGAGATGGCTCTTTGTAATGCGCTAGCGCTTGCATTTGCAACTTTTGTCTGACAATTTTCATGAACCGCTAAAAAACTGTTAAATTAATTTACATTACAAAGCGAAATAAAAGATACATACAACTATATTTTGCACTACGATTACAATAAAAGTATGAAGTTTCTTTATCTGATGTTTTAGATGTGTTGCTGATCACATATTGCACATTATTTTCTTTTGAGTGTCCACTCAACCAAATTTGAAATTCTAAAAATAAATCCACTTAGATAATTAAAAAAAAATAATGATATTTTATTACCATCGAAATTCGCAACGGTCCACTTATTTGTTTTAAAAACAAATAAAGTTTAAAATATTTGCTTCGTAGGAAATAATGGAGATTTCCTCTATTTTATGAACATTTTTTAAATGACGGTATAAGTTTTTTCGAACTGTAAATACGGCCTCACAATATTTACAATGCACTGACATGGTTATACGTGAAATTATCGAGGAAATTATGAAAAATCTGAACTTTGACTTGAAACAGAGACAACCTTGAAACCACAGGCACAGATTAAAGATATAAGTATCTTGAAAGTTAAAACTTCAAACCAAATGAAACAATACAGAGGCAAAATAATATTGCGCTTGCGCATTACAAAGAGCCATCTCTGCGATTTACCGGCTCCTGTTCAACATCTTTTATCACTCAGTTCTCGACGCGCAGAATTAGACGTTACGCGGGAATATTAAAAAAATTGTACCGTTGATCCTCTTCGTCCATTATGATCCGCATGACCCCGTTTGACAGTTATTAATTAAAGAGGTCATATGAGATAGCCAATGACGAACTGACCCTGATGAGGGCCTCAGGGTCTAAGTATAATTATTAGTGATGAGCACTATCGAATGATTTGAACTATCGAATAATTACTGAATGAGTGATTCCAACTATC